>SNQJ01S0082578.1:11756-34725 GCA_010110895.2 Picea sitchensis
CCTTCTACTCAAGGGAAGAAAACCCAACAATCCTTTGCTATATTCTCAAGAGAAGATCCCCCAACCATAAAACCCTAATGCACACAAGAGGGTGCTCTACAACCTTGAAACTTGCGCCCAAGAGAGGTGCGCACTTCATCCCTAAAATATACTTGCTGAAATTCCAAAATGACAAGTGACAAGTGTGTTTCCTCAATGGGGAAATCACCTTTATTTATACTAGACCAGAGACAGCAATAGATGTGTCTGTTGGCACAATAGGGCCGACCTCAATAACTCAGAAATATAATTAATTATAACAATAAACCTTAATTATCTTTCACATATGATGGGGTCGACTTGTACCCTTTACATCACAATTAGGGTTACAAGTAAATCTTACACTTAGACAATATAGCAAGGGATCCACACGTCCACTAGTGCTCAGCCACTAGGGACACGTCCACCTGTGCTCAGACACATGGACGTCATACTCAACAGATCTCTATCTCAACTGAGTCCACAGAGAATCATTTGGAGTACCACATCGTCTCAACTCTCACACAGAGGAGAACGATACACCCATCACATGGGCACACCCAACCACTGGGGGACGACTCAACTCTCACACAGAGGAGAACGATGCCCCCATCACATGGGCATGCCCAACACTGAGCTCCCTCACAGGTCGAATCAACTCAGTCACAGAGGAGAACGTATCCTGAAGGATGTCTCATAACGTTGCAATCATCAACAACGAGGTGGGTCCTTGTCTGTGCAAATGGACACTGTTGGTCGAGCTGTCTCTCGGTACTCCATGTCTGCAAATTGAGGGCCTCGAGACATCATCTCCTTAGTTATCCCTAGGAACTGAGGATAACAAGCCCAACAGTGCCTTTGAAGGTTAGAAATTCTTGAGAGGAGATGGATATAAAAGAGGAGAAAAGCATCAAGGAGTAAAGCTATGGGCATGGTCGCTCGGGCCTATGGGGCTGGTGCAAAAGAAAAATCAGGTAGGCAATGAAAGCCATCTCCTGGATCTGCAGAGGACTAGGAGGAAAGAGAAGAAAAGTAGCCTTCAGCGTATGATTATTAAAAGCCAGTTTTGATTCTAAATCAAGGAACTAAGATGGAAAATCCTCTATATAAAAAGAATTCAATACCAATGATCAAGTTGCAGAAAAACAAATGATATTGTGCCCCTCGGTTATGTCTCAATGGTAGTAAGCCTCCGGTTTTCTCTTTGGTTTCATGCACATTGGAAGTTGGGTAACTGTGCCATGAAACTCTTGTCAAGAATAGTAAGCCCTATGAAGAAATTGGAAATTCCAAATTTCAGAGGGATTTTACTCGTGCAATCTCTATTCTCCAGAGATCTCATCCTTTCAAATATAGCTGAGGACGTTGTAATTCTTGTAATTCTTCCGTGTATCTGATTAAATTCTTCAGTTGTTATAAAAAATAACTATTAATGATCAAATCAAACCGAGCATAAATTGTGTTGAAATATTGTAACTGCAAAGAGTATTCTATTTATTATTGATGTATTATTCATTAGATCAATCCCCTTTTGTGGATTGATCATGTCGGGTATTGTAAATGACCAAATCCCCTTTTACGGATTGGTCAAACCCTAATTGTAATAGGCAGAATAAGAAGTCAGCCCCCAGAATATATTAAAGTGGTTATAACCACCCAGAATGAGAAGTCGGCCCTGCCAGTGAAAAGACACCTCTGTTCACTCACTCACTTGTTCATCAGAGCGCAAAGTTTGGAGCTGCAGTTGGAGAAGAAGGAAGAGAGAGAGAGGCACATTCTTGGGAGAGGACTTTCTGTATTGTTTGAGTTATCTCTTGGCATTGTATTGGCTATTTATATTAAGGAAGTTTTTGTTAGGTTTTCTCCCCCATGAGGGTTTCCCAGGATAAATGATGTGTCTCTTGTGATTGTGTATTTCTCAATGATCCTATCTATGCTATGGTTATCTAGTGAATCCAAAAGAAACCTAATAATAGCTTAAACCTTAACAAATTGTAGCATCACCTGTATTATGTCAGCATTGCCTTTTGCAACTCCAGAGGCAACAGTTCCGATTCCAGCTTCCGCTACAAGCTTGACAGAAACCTTTGCCTTTGGATTGACCTGACAACCAAATACCAAGTCATCAACAGCTACAGAAAAAGAAATAAAAAATTAAATACATCAATGACATTCATAATCTTACATACACTTCAAAAACACTATATTTAAAGACTAATAAAACCGAAAAAATATTTGAGATATAAGTTATCCTTTTCATTATAAAACATTAAATTGAGTAAATGCTTAATTGCTTTGACAACCTGAAGTGATGTTAACATACATCTCAAAACCATAAAGATACCTGGTGAAGATCAAAAATCAACTGTGCAAGGTCCTCAATAGAGTAGATATCATGATGTGGAGGAGGTGATATCAGAGGTACACCAGGTTTAGAGTTACGCAATCTTGCTATGTAGGCGCTGACTTTCTTTCCAGGCAGTTGCCCTCCTTCACCCGGCTTTGCCCCTTGTGCAATTTTGATCTCCAACTGATCTGCATTAACTAAAAATGTTGGAGTAACACCAAAACGACCTGAAGCAACCTGATAACCAGAAGCCAAGATCAAACTTAGTTTCAAGTTCTGTAATAGTTTGGTATTTACTTGCATTCAAAGTATAGCACTAACATTTATCTGAGGCTCACTTTATGCTTATCAGTTGAAAAGGAATAAAGGAGTCAGGACAAAAAAAAGTGTGTGATTTAAATATATGTTTATTGACTCACAACCCACATATACCAGAAAAAATAATTAAGTAAAACAGATCTCTTGTTTGACAGTACAGAAATGATAATCTATGTATGATGATTTCTAATAATATGTTTGTTTATCTTCTCTTTTTCTTAATAATAACTCGTGCTTAACTTTCAAAAATTAGCAAATTGGTTGATATCCATCAGAGGTAGCAGCAAGAATGAATATTACAGATGAGAGGAAACACAAGCATCTCCTGAAAGATCACCAACATATGCACCTGTTTAATTGCACTAGTGGCAGTGTCGCTATTTCGAAGACCTTTAAGGTGTGGAAATGTTGATGAATATCCATCAACTACATCCGATAGCGGTCTCCAACGCACAGGATCCTTCACAGATATGATTCCCAACATTGATATTAGAATATACTCATCTAAATTTACCAACCATAAGCATGTAAAGTAGAAAATAATTGAGAATTCTATATGAATGACCTAAAAATGGATATTATTTAGCCCATGGGAGCACGGTCTAGAGGCAAGCAGTGAGGTGATTGGGCTTGTATTAACACAGAGATCTGGGTTCAAAACCCCCTGAGTGGGTGCAGATGAGGCCAGGTGCAAGTCCTGCATGACTTTGACAGCATAGATACACCCCCCATGGCATGGAAGCTTACCCAAAGAGATTTTATAAGATGTATTTCTCAAAAAAGGATATTAAAAGTTGTAGATAAACATTGAGATTCATATTCTAAATACCTGCATTACAAGATTTCTGAAAAAATGATAAAAGAGTAAAAATATCAACTAACCTCACCACCTTCCCCTGAATTTGATTTTCCTCCTATTCTATTCATTGCTATGGCAATCGATTCATGTGTTTCCCTTGAAATAGCACCAAGTGACATGCCCCCAGTGCAAAAGCGCTGCACAATTTCTGAAGCTGGTTCGACCTTTCCCACAGGAATAGGAGGTCTATCACTTGCAAATTCTAGGAGGTCGCGAAGGACCTGCAGAAAATGAAACAATCAGGCAGAGTAATCAATTGCTGTAAAAGTCCTAAAATATAGATAGAATAGTCTTCTTTAACGAAACATTTCACTCTAAATTCAGCACATACTACTAGATCTTAGAAACCTATTTTCATATGAGGGTAGCTACAAGTGAAAAATGTGCCCATAAGCAGCTTACGTTTACTGGCCGGTTAGCAAGGTGTTGCTGGTAGACTGAAAATGCATTTTCATTTTTCTCACGAACAGCTTTATGTAACAACTTTGACATCTCTGGATTATTGCCATGATATTCACCTGCCGGATTACATATGATTTTAGTATATGCACATTACATAATTACAAAAGACCCTTGAAATGTTTAAAGCTATTATTAGAGGTTGCCACAAAGAAAACATATTAAGAAAGTAATCAAGTTTAATAAATATGTAGCAATCAAAAATAATCAATAGAACGCAAGAGCATACAATTTATAGATGAAGAATCAATTGTATAAAAGGATTAACCTAAGAAATAATCACATCCATGTTAATGTTTTATGCCATTATTATAGTTCTTTGCATTTCATAAAGATAAGAGCATAATAAGCACAAGATCACTGAGAAATACACATCCACAATAGACACAGCATTTATCCTGGGAAACCCTCTAGGGGAAGAAAACCCAGGGCTGGGAAAACTGTCAAAAACTTCCTTATCTTAAATAGCTTATCAAATGTTCAAGAGATAACTCAGCTAATACAAAATATCCTCTCTCAAGAGATGATAAAGCCACCCTTCTTCTCCTCTCCTGGCAGAGTACGAGAAACATATATGGAAATGAGCAAGTGAAGTGTATCAATGAGTGGTAGCTAGCCTCACTATTATATCAATCAGCCGCGTGTGAAGAGTCACCAGCATCTGGCGAGCCGACCTCTCCACAACGGGTGGGTAAATCCACCTTTAATTAAATCTAGCCTTTATTATAACTATGGGGCGACTTCTTATTCTGCATTTTGTAATTGTCCGATGACCAATCATAAAGGGATTTGGTCCTTATACAATTACCGACTTTGATTAATCCTCAATGGGGATTAGTCACTAATCAATAACAAAATAATGGGAATACTCTTTGTATTTACATTATTTCAACAATCCAAACTGAATTTAGAGGTGGGCCAGTTGAACAGGGACATTTTATTAGCATAGAAGGTGTGAAACAATGGAAAACACAAATATCAAGCTAGTGCGATTTTAGCACATGCAATAAACTTTATAGCCAATCTTCTAGGATTAAGACAAAAGCAAAAAGTTACAAATGTGGGCTTGTATAGATTCTAGAATAGTGTTATTTTAAAAAACAAATGTGGGCTTGTATAGATTCTAGAATAGTGTTATTTTAAAAATGACCATGGCACATTTTATTAGCTTCGTGCTCCATACAAATGTGAAAGTTCAAAGGCCACAAGTTGTAACAATGTAGAAAGTGAACGTCCAACACATTGAACATCTATGCCATAGGTACAAGATGACATAATATCATTTTATTAAGGTCCACAAATGACCAAAAGATTAGGTCAAATGGACTAGAAAGTACAATCAGTGATAATAAGTTGTAGGATTGCAAAAGGTTACTCTAGATTCTAGAAAGATAAAAAGTAAAAGATATCTACCAATGCTTAACCGAATCAGTGAAAGCTCGGGTGTTGTTATCACCCCCACAAGGGTTCAAGTCTCTCAACAACACACTTTTTCTTATGCTTGTGCTTGTGCTCGTGCTCGTCCTCATGATTGTGTGCATTTGTGCTTTGTTAACACAAGGGGGCGCAAGGAACAAGTGCAAGCCTTAGGTGACTTTGGAAAAATAGATACTCCCCACTTGTCGCTGCTTAGTCGAACAATACTTCAATAGCATGCCAAGACATTTATGTCCGAGTGTTAAATATAAAATAGAGCAGTTGTCACTAAATTAGGTTGACCAAAAGCTTCTGTCCAAGAAAAAAGTAAAAGATATCACTGACTAAATCACTGATACATTGCTTGATGATGTTGCCAAGGGAATATCCAAAGCTAAGAGGAACTGGTTGGGTGGTCCTACGAGGATCTCGAAAACAACTAGCAAAGAATCTCCAAATATTTAAGGCCAATGGGAAGAATCTAGTAATATGAGTCTCAATGTCCAGATTGGATTGTCAAGTAGGATTGTGTTCAGAAATAGTACTCTTTCGTGTCCTCGTTGAGATGGGTCATTCGGCTACCAAACATGAGGTTCTAATTAATCTCATTGATCTAGTACATGTTGTATACAACTCTAGAGGGTCTATGTAATGCTTGGTGCTAAAGTAGGTTGAAAGATAGATGTAAACATGCTAACAGGGTAGGGTTTGGAATAATCTCGTAAGGTTTCTTCTCTGTGAGTCACCACCTCACCCATGAAGAGAGATAGGCACCTCTAAACAAAATAGTTAAAAGTGGAACAGACAATAATATCTTTGATGGATCTCATAATTAGGGTCAGTGATATTTTCTGATATTTTCATTCTTACAACATTGTTTTTCATTCTTATGACATTTTCTGATATTTTCCCCCATGTTGCCGATATTTTCGTTTTCGGACCCTCGACGATACTTTTCCGATGTCGATGTTTGCAACACTATAATAAATAGGGCCCCTAAAATAAAATGATCCTCAAACACCACCTCCTGCAAATGGAAGAACTGGCATATCCTCTCCTCCACAGAATATAATAATCAGAGTCAACCCTGTTATCCCCATTTTGTGGGATGACTAAGGAGATGATGTCTCGAGGCCCTTGGGTTGCAGATATGGAGTGTCGAGAGACCACATGACTAGCAGTGTCCACTTGCACATACGGAAGCCCGCTCTATCACCACATTATGATCCATTGTCAGCGCATCCACCACACCAACCAACTTCTGGAAGGCATATGGGTCTTGCTCCATGTGGTACAAGTCCGGTATTGTGGCAAGTATTCACCCTAATATTTGAGGCATTTAAACATGTTGTATTTAAGTTTCTTTTGATTATAGAACGTCTGCTTGGACATTATGCTTTTGACCCTGTTTCACCTTGGAGAGTGTCATAGATTTCCTAGTAAGTGGCCAACCTTTGAAGGAAGGTTTGTGACTTGGGATCCCTTAAGGGGTTGTCGTACCATTCCCGACCATACTTACCACTTTTCACTCATTACATTCCCATCATATTTCCCTCTTCTAGGCCCTTTGATTTTAGCGACCCAAGAAGGGCATGTACCTCATTTCATGGGAAGAAGGGGTTGAAAGCCCAGAGGGATTGTTGGTGGCTAAAAAGATAAAAGCTTAAATATAGACCTTCTAGATGCTTCGCCCAAGGATCCCCAACAAAACAATGAAACACTTCTCTATAAGAAATGGGGGACCTACTAAAATAAATGATAGTGAATGCTTAAGGGGTTAGTTGGAGGATGGGAAGTCTCATCACGAGCCGGCGTATCATGATCATGGGTATTTAGCGGTATGACACTACCATCATCTGGTCACCAAGCCAAGGTAGTGGTTCTCAGTTACACAACTGAGAGAAAGGGGGTCTCATCACAAGCCAGCCTTCTCATTTTGGCGAGGTATTTGTGAATGACACTATCGTTATCTGGACACCAAGCCAGGAAAATGCCCTTCAATTTGTTCCTTAAAACATGAAAGAAATATAAAGAGAAAGGAAGAGCTAAGAAGAAAGAACGGCAAGAAGATGGGCTTGGAAAAAGTGCATCGCAAACGAAGGTGCCACACACACTCTACAAAGGCACTTATAAATGAGATAATGCGAGCCCTTGTATGTCATGAAAATCATTGACCTATGAAGTCTAAATCCCCTTCCACCTAATCATCCATTACATAACCTTGAAACGCCATTCTTTGGAGCATCCCCTACTTGAGGGTTTTGGTCTACCCAATAGGACTTTTATGACACCCCTCCCATACTTAAACTTGGTCAATTGTATAGGGTCTTTGAGCATCAAACAACTCTCATTTTCTATACTCTGAACCCTTCACTAACTTTTTCTAACCTTAGCTTAGCTAAAATCACTAACTAACTTGCTGTTGATTTTTCACTATCTTTTCATGCAATTCTGAGCAATATTTCTTGTGGCTGTTACGAAACTTCATTGCTGTTATAAATTGTTAATTTTCTGCAATTTCATATCAGCCAACATATATTTTCATTTTTCTATTGTTTGTTCAGGTTTTACTATCATTTGGTACTTGGAATTGCCATATATATGTTGTATTGTTCTTGTTCCGGGCAGGTACACAGATGTTCTTCCTTTGCCTCAATTTTACAGACATAGACCTTTTGACTTAGGTAACCGGTGAGAGGGCTCTCCAAGCTTGGCCATTTACTTGCTTCTCTGATCCCTTGAGGTTACCAGGGACACCTCCCCTGGGCTGGACCTCTTCCATACCTAAAACGTGGGGATTTCCTACTAAGGTGACAGTGGTGGGTTATCCTGTAGTTATGCCAATTTGACTTACTTGTCTTTGGCCTTGGACAAGTACAAATTCTGTGATAACAGCACCATAGATGAATAATCTCCGATTAATCAAATCAAGCTCAATTATTCCCAATGCAATCAACGAAACAATTAATTCAAAATAATCCTGATTATTTCATTTATCACTACATGCTCACCAAGATCAGTTGATTTTTCCCAATTATTTCTCAATTATTGTTGGATCTGCAAATCGACACTATTTTCACTGCCAGTAAACCCCTTTTTGACCCATCAAAGCCACTTCTTTCACCTTAATTGCCACTCTTTTTGTCATAAAGGTCATTCAAAGGCTGATGAGGTAATATTACTGTTTATTTGTGTTTCCCCATAGTTTTTAATGAAATAGAATGATTAAAAGTGTGTTGTATCACGAATGATGGTTTATTGAGCTCAGGTCTTGTAACCATCATTGAGGTCTGGTAACCCATGTCCTTGTTCCTTATACTTCCATACTTATAGAAGGAAAATCGTGACCTGGGTTCTCTCCACAGCAGCGTCGACATGCTCCTAATCTCATCACATTGATTCTAGAACGAGTAAAGAAGGGCGCTAGTTGCAGTCAAAGTCACGGTCAACCCTCTTCTCCATATCAGCGCACCAACAACAAATCGGCTCGACGACAAAATTCGGAGATATTCTCATGCATTTCATGTTAAGAGAATATCTCATGAACAAATTCAAGCTATATTCGCATCCTCCAAGTTTAATTATATCGCCTATTGCAATTTTCTTCATATAAACGATATGACCAATGCGTGAAAATGGGATTTGACCAGAAGTCGTTCTCCGCATATTTGGAAACAATGATTATATTTAAACCGGTATCTGAGTATTGTAATGAAAGCATGGTATGTAATGAAAGCATGGTAAGCACGGTATATTTAAACTGGTATAGACCATTAATATTCAGACTGTGAGATCGTTACCTATTGTATCGACTTGTATCTTTGAGTTTGATTAATAAAATGTTGGTGTTCTCAGAGTTCAATTCATGGTTCTAATTGCTCTACTCCTTTAGTCATTTTAGTAACGAGACGCCAATTGGGAGGGCCCACCAAGCTGGCTAACGTTGCCCTGTACAATTTATGTAGGATTGTAAGTGTGATTTGTGAATTACCTCTGTTTGTTTAATTTTTGTTTTCATTTAGATTAAGTAATCAATTTTGTGAATGTTTATGCTCTAATCGTGTTCATTGTAACATCTTGTTAATAGCTCTCCTTTGAAAATGGGAACTGCGCCATCTATAGCCATATTAGAAGATGAGTAAAATAAATTATAAACATTCTAGGTTTGGCCATGAGAATCAAAGCTACCGATAAAAATTGCAGTGCAAACAGAGGAGGTCACTGCCTTTGTGGAAGCTACCAAAGTTGGGAATTTCTGTCGATGGAAACAGTCCTAATTTCTAATGGAAGAAACAATAAAAATTATGAATCATGTTAGTGAATGTTTGAAGTGTGCCTTCTTGGTAATTTCTACATAAAGAAGAAAGCAATATGAAGCCTACCCAGAGTTGAAACATAGCCAGTCAAAGAAGTATTACTTATATGAAGCAGGGGAAGAGTTGGGAAGAACACTTAACATAAAAGGATCTTAGAACCTAAAACAAGGGATGTTACAATCTTTTAGTTTAACTAATCCAGTGTTCCAACAAATCCAAGGAAGATTGCATTGCATCATTCTCAGCACCTGAATGAAAGAAACCACTGGCACTGAATGCCAATACCATAGATTTAACATTCTCGCGTTTTGTTGTTGAAAATGCAACATATACTACATTAGAAATCAATATACATGTATATCAAGATTGACACATAAGGGAGCCACAAAGAAAATCTATCCTTTATTTTTCCTTTACTTACTTCCCTCTTTCTTCATAATATAGTTGATACCTGAACCAGAATTAATGACAGATCAAAAACCACAATCATAACCGCAACATCAGATGGTCAAAGTTATCGAACACTACCTCCAGGTCTAAACTGTATAAAGCCAAAGTTTTCAAGCCTTCTAGCAGTATCCTCAGAGAAGGCTTTCACCCAAAATGACAATGATTCACGTGCCAACTGCATTGACAGAAAACTGTTGCATTAGTAGATTCTTAGTTTTCATACCCAATCTGAGTTTTCTATAGTCTAGACACTGAACAATATCCATTTGACAAGAGAAATAAACGAAAATTATTACACTTGTGAGTCAAATGTGTACATTTTAAAGTATTTACTTTAAGGGCAGTAATGATGGTCATTATCAAGTTTAAGAAAATGATTAAGACAGAGCTTAAAATTTACCGCACAAAATAATATTATTTAAAAATGCTTAAATAGTATAAATAAGACACTCAAATCATTCAACATCCATGACAATAACCATGCAATTATAATTAATCACCAAAATTGACGACTATGTTATTGCTTTGGGATGACAAGTTTGCCTTCCAAAACAGATACTTTTACCCATTATGAAAAACTAATGAAAATTTATTGAAATAATGTCCAAACATAAAATATATTTGAATGCACCTCTGGGAGTATGTATTGATCATTCAATGTTAAATGTTAGTAACATTAATAACACGATATGTGATTAACATGTAAAATAAATGCAATGTGAGGATTAGCTTGTTCAACCACCATAACTATATGAGTGTGCAAAATATGATGCAACAAGAGATGATAAACATGAGTGGTACATGTATGCATTCACTGGCAGACTACCTCAAGCTAGCCCTGTGATGTACTTACCGCAAAATCGATACGAGACATTTATTATTTTCTCCATACATGTGTGTCTCTCATATTTTATACATGCAAAATTAGCATGGTATCATAGGTGAGCATGGTATCATAGGTGAAGACATATTACTAAAGCAACACAAAATCTAAGGTCGTTTAAGGATCTGGTCAGCATCAAAAGACGTGGTAGGCATCTAAAGTATTGAAATCTATGTCAAAGTGAGAAGCCCTGAATTACCCAAGGAGCCAAGTTAATCAAAATGTGTCAAAGTGAGAAGCCTTGAATTACACAAGCACGCGAGTTAATTGTTTAGTTCAAGATTAAGAGAGAGGCAAAATAAGTCTTAAGTTTCCTAAGTAGAAACTATGAAATGATTGAAAGAAAAATATGAGAGTTTGCACATTATGAACAACATCAAGATATTTTCAAATAGCATTACTGAAGAGGAGTTTCATACAAAGTCTTACCCTTCATATTGGCATGAGTGATGAATAGTGATTCTCATTACATGACAGGTTTTGCAAGGGTAACTTGCAGGGATGGTGATGAGCTTGAGATGCATACCTCTTATTTTTTATTGATGACAGTGCATCTTGAGATAGTGATGATTGTGGATCCTCCATGATGTCCCTTGAAGATGGTTGAGCATAGTGGTTCTCCTTGATGGATTATGTGGTTGATGGTCTTGGTCCTGTTAACCCCCCATGCCTATGGGTAACTAGATGAGATCATGTCTCATGGCCCGCAATGGAGACAATGATCCTGACCATAATAATGATCAGCATGTCCACAGATAGCAGCCCAGCAGCCCCCATCAGATTGCCTTTTACTGCTATAGATTTGTCAAGCTCATCACATCCAGACAAGTCAGTGTATGGGAGATGGTAAGCTAGCGTCACCATGAGGTATGTGATTCCTTCTTTCATGCAAAGTGTTGTGCTTAATGTACTAGACATGTGGATGAGGATCATTGATTGAAGTTGGATAATGGATCACTGGCTCAAGAAGTTATGTTTGTTGCCTTGTTTCACCTTGTTGGTCAGCTTCTATGCCCTAGTCCCGTGTTGTCACCACCTAGGGAAAGGGAATACTATTGGGGGGCCCTCACAAGGGTAACGTTTCATTCCCCACCATACTTAGCACTTTCCATCCTGGAGCCTGTCACGATGTACTAAACTTCGATAATCGGTCATGGTTCATTATCTCATGAGAAGAAGAGGTTGAAGGCCCAGAGGTTGACGCAGCTGCTATATATAAAAAATGATAAATTCCACCTATAAAAACCAAAGGCTAGCTTGAGCGCTACCCCCTCTAATGGTAATCGCCCCTTGTCCTGATGCACTGAATGCACATCTATAACAGGACTTTAGCCCAATGAAAAATAAAAGAATAAAGCTTGAAACCTGTAAAGGGGACTTGCAAAGAAATAAATGGGTATCAAAAGGCAATTAACAGGTTCAGAATGCAAAAAGTACCAAGGAAACGGTACCTCGAGTAGCAAGTGCTCCCTCTGAAGAGGCTCTCATAGATATGAATTTAATGACACCATAAGCCATGAAGTAAGCCCAACAAGTACCACTATCACACTTACTCTTGAAGGGTTCTTTTCTTTCACTGTTTCCCTCATGACCTATCCCTCTACCTGGGTCTTTTCTTTCACTGTCTTGGTTGGAACACCTAATAGGGTTGGATGAAGGCCCTCCCACATTCAAACTTGCAAACTCACATGAAGTCTTGAACCGGTGTGATACTTGAAGGGGACACTGAGGTGAATTATTCATATGGCTTATATCTTAAGTAACAACTTACTTTGCATGACTCAAGGACTAATATCTCTTATGAACATTGGCTTACCTGATTTTATATTTTGTTTTGATTTGGATAGCCCTGATATGGTTTTTTAAGGACGCCCCGTGCATTCACCCAGGACATTGTGCTGTTACTACAAGATTTTGTCACGTGTGATGCAAAGCAGTGAGTCACCCAGTGACTTGCCACATTCATACATGGGCTCTCACATCTTCAGGAACTTGGACGATGGAGAGATAGGCTTGGTTTTGATAGATATGATCATGGTCGCGCAGAGATGGGAAAAAAGCCCACACCCTGGGCTATACACCCCAGAGCCTATCTTGCATTGGATGGAGGACGTTGCATAGGGAGATGATGGAGGACACCCAGAGAGGATGCACAACCCTCTCCTCTTTAGACACCACCCATTTCACCTTGGACGTTGGACTTCTAGGTGATGACATCATGCTAGGGTTTGATGGATGATGATGGGGTTTGCTGCCACTTGGACTCGATGGATGATTTTGACATGGACGAAGCATTCTTCCACCACCACTGCACCTCAGATGATGACACCTGGCCTTGGAGCCCTCTTATCCCATCAAGGGAATGACATCACCACATGTGTGACCTATCTTGTATTATTTTTGCACATTTATCATTTGTAAAGGCAAATCTAAGGGGTCATCCCCACTTAAGAGACATGACTTCTCATATTGGTGACTTTTGGAGCGCTAGGTTTCCCTATAAATAAGGCTAGCGGTCCCTCATTTTATCATTGTCACTTCCTCACTCACTTTAGTGGGGGCAACTCTCAAAAAGTTTGCTATTTTTCTTTGTCTAGCTCTTTTTACTCATGCGCTACTCTTGGAGGAGGATTTTCGTGGACGATTTTCTCTCTTGGATAGTTATTTTCTGCAACTACGGTTTGAAAGGTCTAGCTACTTGGAAGAAGTAAATAATTTGTTGTAATTTCTTTGTCTCTAGCTAATGTTAAAGTTGTTAATTGCTATCTTGTTGCAGGTTTCTTTGTCTTGCTGAAACCCTAGGAAGGAGATATAAGTGCGTCTCTACTTCATAAAGTCTTTAATGTCCAATTTTGTGTTAAATGTCTAAGGCCCAAAAGTGCTTGCACTTTAGGGTATTAACCCTAGCCTTTGATCCTTGACCTTAGTGGAATAAAGCAATGTTACCGACATCGCGATATTATCACCAAATTCAAGGTTGGCGATATTATCGCCGGAAAAAACATCGACATTTTCTTCCAGCAATAATATCGCAAGTCGATGGTAAATGTCACAGAGCCCGCAGAAAGTAGCGTTTTAAAAGCGATTTTTGGGTTTTTTAGTCTCATTTTGCAAATAGATTTTGGGGTTTGTAGAGCAAAGGAGCAAGAGCTGAAAAAATAGTTTTTTTTGTCATTTTGCAAACAGAAAGAGGCTAGTAATCTACTAATTAATGGTAATATTAAATTCTTAAAGTAAAAGTGACATTCTCCTTTATCTTTCATTTTCATCGTTTTAAATTTTTAACATTATCATTAATTGTTTCAGGATGTTTGAGAGTGGTTCCTACCTCATTGGACTTCACATGGAGAAAGTGGAATTTTAGGTCCCATTCAAAATTCAACAGACTTAATGGTTTTCAGGATTTCAAGATTGGTAATATTGCAACATTTCCACTAGATTCTATCATGTATGAGGATATGGAACTAGCATTTAGTCAAGAGCACCAAGCCCTCTATGTACCTCAATGTTGGTTGCATTGATTGTTGAACTCTTCTATCATGACCCTAGTAAAAATGTACCCTTCACTCAAGTAAAATCACTTATTAGGCATGTTAAGTTTTTTCTATCTTATTTTAATGCTTAGAGGGTGACACTAATGATGAGGATCCTAATATAGGCAATGATTTTGATGATATGTAGTTATTTGTTGTAGCGTGATTTTTTTTGGACTCTAGAGGCCATTTACATCCTCTTTGTTGATGTATTTTGGTTCAAAGATGGATTGCACTCGATGTTATTTTGGTTATATACACCCTTACTTGCTATTTACATAAGAAACTTTGCATATTTGTGTATAATGGTTTGGATTCATATGGATGCACGTGAATATATCTTCACGGACTCCGATAGAGCGAGTTGTACTTGGCAATAGGACCAGTAGAGGACACCAGAGTCTAGCTCATGCTTCTTCTACACGACATCAGAGTCCAATGCCATCCCTAAGCCCTTCTTCCTCTAAAGGAAAATCCATTTCTAGAGCCATCACCTTTGCTCGTAAAAGGGGAAGAGGGAATCGTTAGTTTATTTATCTTATTTCATTGTAGATGACTCATGATGATGAGATACATTTTTAGATTTTTTGATGATATTTTGAAGCTTTAGAGTCAGGACATAATTCAGTTTTGATCTGTGATGTATTCGAGTTTACTAGACATCTTATATATCAATTCTCTTTTCATATTTATGTGGAAATGCATTTATTTGATGTTGTTGATGCTTTAGATATTTTAAAAAATGAAAAAAAAAAGAATATTTTTGTATTTTTTTCCTTCTTATGACATTTTCCGATATTTTCCCCGATGTCGATATTTTTGTTTTCGGACCCTCGGTAATATTTTTGCCAACACGATGTTAGTAACACTGGAATAAAGAGAAGGGAAAAACGACACTTAGGGCCCAAGAGTGTTTGCACCCTAGTTACCTTTTCCTTTAAAGTCTAAAACCTAAGGCCCAAGAGTGTTTGCACCTTAGGGCTTAGACCTAGCCTCTCTTATTTCATCTAATTCAAACTTCAAGCTAATGCATTTGCGACTCCATGAGCCCTAGAAGATAACGGTGTTGAGATTTGGGTACCTTGGAAAGTGGTCCCTTGTGGTTTTGGGCCTCTAACCACAAGAGGGAGATGTTTGTACCATTCTTCCTTGTACTTTATGTCTAATTTCACTTTGACTTATGAGATTTAAGTCAAAAGTGAAATTTGTCACTTTTAGCCTAAAGTGACTAATTATTCACTAAGTGGGTGAATGAGGGGACATAAAGTGAACTTAGGGAACTTAACCCAAAGTGGGTTTTGAGTTTAGATTCTTTTGGAGAGATCTCAACCATTGATTAGGGATGATGCAGGTGATCCTAGTCATCCATACTTTAGGATTCCTTATAGAGGCAAGAGGGGCGCAAGGGGCAAATGAGAGCTCATTCCTTGTACATTGTTCACCAGAGGAGGTTGGAGGAGAAAAAGGATGAGGTTGGAGGCATTGGATGAGGGAAGCTTTATTTGAAATATTGTAACTTGAAGAATATTCTAATTATATTTGAATTATTATCTTATGATCAAATCCTATTTTGCAGATTGATCATGTAGCCGGGTCTTGTATAAGATCAAATACCTTTGTGGATTGGTCAAACTATATTTATATGGTGGTATTTGTAAAGTCCACCCCTAGTGTTTTTAAAGTGGTTTTAACCACTTCTAGAAGAAATTGTCCCCACCAAGTGAAGAGACACATCCCTAGAAGCCTCCTCACAATTGAGTATTTATGACATAACCCTAGCGCCTCCTCAACTAGTATTTATATGTGAGGATGGTGCCTCACTTATACACACTCACACTCACTCATATAGTGCGCATATCTTGAAGGCAGTTGCAGTTGCAGGAGGAAGGAGAAGAGAGGCGCATGCTCAATCTTGGTTTATCTTTGGTGTTTTGGTCTTAGTCTTGGCATTGTATTGGCAATCTGTTATTGAGGAAGATTTTGTTGGGTTTTCTCCCCCATGAGGGTTTCTTAGGATAAAATGTTGCCTACCTTATGACTGTGTTTCTTTCAGTGATCCTCTTTATGTTGTTGTTTTGGAAATGCATTGAATGCTCATGTAATTTGGAAATAACCTAATAACAACAATAAAAACTTAACATGGTATCAGAGCTTGACTGAATAGAGCATCTTTCACTGGGTATCTAAAAACGTCACTGTTGTCGTACAAGAAAATTAGGGCTTGTTACTGAAGAGGGATTTTTTACCAAAAACTATCTAGGGAAGTGCGCCCTACCCTAGCGCATCTTTTGGCAACTTGAGCGAACTTTTTCAATGGCCAGATTCTGCGAAAAGTCAAACCCTAGTTTTGACTAGTACCAGAATTGCACATGTCAAGTTTCAAGGGGTAAAACTTGGAATTTTCTGAAACAATCAGCTCCAGCAAACTCGCCTCAGCCCAACACATCCCCTGGTAAGCTCAGTTTCAATTTTTGAGCATTTCATTTTCTGGTCGTTTTCTTAGCTCCATGTCAAGATGTCTGCAAGAACCAAACTTGTTGACAAGTTAGAAGGCGTGGAAAACTTATGTGCCTGGAAGTACAGAATTGGACTCATTCTTGAAGAGAATGACCTTACAAAATTCATAAAAGAAAATGTATCAGAAACCGAAGAAGAAGCAGCCAAAGAGAAGTACAAGAAGGATATGATTAAGGCCAAAAGAATAAATGCAAATTCCATTAAAGACCACTTGATCCCTCGGGCATCTTTTAAGAATACTCCAAAAGATATGTTTGATGCCCTAACCAGGATGTATGAAGGAAAGAACATCAACCAGAAGATGAATTTGAGAACCCAACTCAAGAATACAAAGATGCAGAAAGGAGAAACAATTCAAGACTATTTCTCTAGGGTTTCTCAATTCAAGGAACAGTTAGAGGCAATTGGAGACAACTTAGATGAAGATGAACTCATAATGACAACTCTTAATGGTCTCAGAAGACCTCGGGATGCCTTCATCCAAACTATTTGTGCAAGAAAAGAGAAACTCCAATTTGACAGTTTATGGGAAGAATGTGTTCAAGAAGAAGCCAGAGTGGTCAACTGAGAAGTCGTCCTATTAAGAGATGAAGATCAAGCCCTAGCTGCTCATGCTTAAGGAGGAAAGAAAAAGTCTCATTTTCAAAAGGAGATCCACTTTCATAAAGAATCTCACCCTCCAAAGAGATTCCAAAAATATCATAAGGGTCAAAGAAAGGGAAAATATTTCTCCTCCTATCAATGTTATCATTGTGATAAGATGGAACATGTTATCGCACAATTTGTACTTGCCCAAAAGCCAAAGGCAAGTGAACAATAAATTGGCATAACAAGAGGTTGTCATATCATTGTCACCTAAATAAGACACCTCTTTCTCTTTAGGGGTGAAAGCCCAGGGGAAACATCCTCGGTGACCTGGGGGTTTGAGAAGGAAAAGGTTATAGTATCGAGAAAGTTCTTCCCCTCTCTCAAGTCACACTAATTAGAAAGTCCCAAAGGTTTAATAATATGAAGCAAAAATATGCTTGAGTGTAACTGCCCAGAACAAGACAACAAGAAACCACTATTTGCAAGTAACAATTGATATTAGTGCTTCGTAAAACCTTGGACTTTCAATAAAAGCAATAAGCTGATATACAAGATGAAGCAAACAAAAATTTATAACAACAATGTATATATATAATGACAGCTTCACAATTATGCCTTAAACAAGCTTAAAAAATGACCCAAAATGGTAACCTAGAATTAGCAATATGCTATCACTTGTCAGAAGCTAAGTAGGCAAATGTAAAATCAACTTTAACACATGCTTTTAAGAGCTTTTACTGCTGTAATATATGGTTGTAGCTTACTTTTGTAATAGAAACAAGAATGTTAGTAAGTTAGTCTAATCTAAAGTTAGGAATGGTTAGCAAAGAGCTTGAGGTAGATGGTTTGAGGGTTGTTTTCATCAATCAATCAAATGCAAGGTATAAACTAGTGCCTTCAGGGTTAATGGATTCACTTTTTTGCAATAGCAACTTTGAAGGAAACAAATGATAATATGTGAACTAGAGACAAGAGGGAGGATAGTTGAGGTGTTGGTAACCCAAGGCCTCAATCATCAAACCCTAGAAGGAAAACGGCTACTAGGAAGTAGGTAACCCTAGGCCCTAATGGTTTTCCTTCTTCTTTAGCTCAAGGTTGAGATAAATAAAAGCTTGATGAAGCAATGGTTTTAGAGTGCTACAAAGGTAGGGCTCTAGCACATGCTTCAATGGAGATGTCTTCTAGCAAAATCAAATAGGTGGATAGCTATTGAGATAAGGACAATAACATGTGCTTAATCTCCTCGAGTTTTACACTAGCAATTTCATAATCTTAGTAAATGCAAAATAAAAGATACCATAACCATTCAAAGAAAGAAGAATTGCATATTTTCACTTACATTCACCAAGAATAATCTAGTAATTATCCCTAGTTGAAGACTTTCCACCATGAAAATGCCAAAATACACCAAAAGAAGCCTCCTCCAAGAGTTGTGCACCACTTAATTTTAGCAAATAAGCCATAACGAGGCCAAATTTCAGATCTCACACTTGTGTGAGTGAAAGATGATGAAAAAATACAACGTATTTTTCCCTTATTTATACAATTCAAATGACCTTTAATTACAAATTAGGTCAAAAAAGGCCGACATGGGAAGTTACATCAAATATCCAATTTTTTACATAAAATTGACAAATTAAACCCTAAAATGTGCAAAAGAGGTGGCGTCATGCCCTTCTGGGGTGACGTTGGGCCTCCTAAGTGAGATGTTGGCCTCCAGGAGCAAAACGTTAGGCCTTCCAAGGCCTCCGGATCATGCCACACATGCCACTTGGCACACAACTACCTCCATCATGTCCATCTAACATTGGGTGACATCATGGGCCTTCCAATGCCAACGTTTAGGGGGAAAGGAAAGACCCCCCTGGGTCCAGGCCTGCCAAGGTGTCTCTGGTGGAACGTCCTCCTCTCTCTCTGATGCAAGCCTCTGGTATATGTCTGCCCCTGGCTGGGGTCTCAGCATCCATCTGGTAGGATTTTAGCCCTATGGAGGTCCGAGCTAATCATCTCCCCATATGTACTTGTCCATCGGGCGTGGTCCTGCAGTAACAACAAGTACATCCTCCATGTTCATAAAACCCCCTTTTCCCAAACAAGTGCTCAAAGATGTTATGTTATTCTACAAACCAAGTTTGGAGAGGGTTCTAGGACGTCCTATTGGGCTAATTCTCCATAGGTGTGGGGTGTTTTCCAGGTGAAGACCAATCTAGGTCATGTAAGTGCATGAGATGGTGTGGGGGATGTTTGGGCAAGGGATGCAGTGATGACAGGAAAATGTAGGTCTTACTTGTGGGTGCCTCTGAAGAGGGTGAGTTGCACCTTGTCATGGATGCAATTGTTTCCTAGCCCATTCAATGCCATTTTACTTTTATCTTATTGCTTTTTCTTTCAAGAGAATAGTTGGGGGACACTGCCCTAGCGTGGTGACCAGTGGTGACAGCGTTACCCACAAGCATTTCACAGAGATGAGAAGGTTGGCTCGTGATAAGACCCCCTTTCTCTTGGCTATGCCACCAAGAGCCACTACCTTGGCATGGTGACCAAATGAATAATAGTGTCATACCGCTACATGCCCATGGACCTAATAGGTTGGCTCGTGATGAGACCCCCTATCCACCAACTAGGTGTTGAGTTTTATCTTTTTGTGGGTCCCTTCTTTTCTTGCTGAGAAGCCTTTTATTGCTTTCTCGGGGATCCCTGGGCGAAGCATCTCAAGGTTTTGATCTTTGGCTTTTAAGTTTTGCCAGCTACTTTTACCCTCTGGGCCTTTAGCCCCTTCTTCCCACAAGGCAAGGTACAACCCTTACTAGCTTGGCAAACCCAATGCCCGAACCAATGTAGGGAAAAGATGAGAGGGAAGATGATGAAAAGTGATAAGTATGGTAGGAATGGACGATGACCTTTCATAAACCCACCCAGTGGCAACTCACTCCTAAGGGAACCAACTTGCTAGGGCATTCTATCATCCCCCCCAGGTATGGACAAGTCAAAAGGCATAAATTCCAAGCACACGTCATGAAGCAAAAGAGAATTAAATGCACATATTCAAATGCTTTGAGAATCAGAGTCACACATACCATGATACCCGGACTCATTACCTCAAGGAGCAAGACCCACTGCAACTTCAGAACCAGGCCAATGGGATAGATGTTGTTGTTGCTGATAGAATGGAGGCACTGAAGAAGAAGGATGGGCCCTCCAGGGCTAGACTCAAGTCAATGTGGCTCTCGGTACTCCATGTCTAGGACCTGTGGGCCTCGAGACATAATCTCCTTAGTTATCCCCAGGATAGGGGATAATAGGACACATTGCGAAGAACTGTCCTACCAGAAGGGAAGAATAGAAGAGGAGAAATAACAAAATACATCATGCCCATGCAGCTGAAGATGATGAGCCACCCAAGAAGTTAATTAAAGAAGAGATTGAAGATTATGTTTTGTTTTACGCCCTCTCAGGCTCTGTGACACCTGGAGAGGATACTTGGCTCATAGATAACGATGCCTCTAAGCACATGACAAGTCAAAAAGACATTCTTTCTAGCCTTATAGAAAAGCACTTCCCCCAGAAAATTTCACTTGGAGATGATTATCAGTACCCTATCAAAGGAAAGGGAGAAACCACCTACAAACTTGATTCAAGAACTCTGATGAGAATGAAGGATGTACTTTATGTACCAACATTGACGAAGAACTTACATTCTATTTCAGCTCTAGATAAGAAAGGTTTCAGGGTTGTATTCATAGATAGTGAAGTTCTTATGTGGCCTGTTATCGCACAATTTGTACTTGTCCAAAAGAGAAAGGCTAAAGGGAAAATTAGCGTAACAGGTGGTTGTCCTATCACTGTCACCTTAATAAGACACCTCTTTCTATTTAGGGGTGAAAGCCCAAGGGAGACATCACCGGTGACCTGAGGGTTTGAGAAGGCAAAGGTTAAAGTATCAAGAAAAATTATCCCCTCTCACAAGTCACACCGATCAAAAAGTCCTAAAGCTTTAACAAATGAAGCCATGATATGCTTAAGTGTACCTGCCCGGAACAAAGCAACAAGAAAACACTATTTTTGCAAGTACAATTGATGTTAGTGCTTCATAAAAACCTTGGACTTGTCAATGAAAGCAATAAGTTGATATCAGAAGAAGCAAACAGGAATCTATAACAGCAATGTATATATAATGATGGCTTCACAATAAATGCATTAAATAAGCTTCACAATGACCAAAAATGATAATCTAACCATAGCACTATGCTAGGACTTGTCAGAAGCTAATGAGGCAATGTAAACATCAACTTAAATAATTGCTTTTAAGAGCTTTTACTGCTGGAATAATTGGTTGTAGCTTACTTTTGTAACAGCAGCAAGAATGCTAGTGGATTAGTCTAATCTAGGGTTAGGAAATGTTAGCAAATAGCTTGATGTATAAGATTTAAGGGTTGTTCTCATCAATCAATCAAGTATAAGGTCTAGATCAGTGTCTTTAGGGGTATTCATTTTCCCTCTCGGAATACCCACTTTACCTATAGACCTCATTTTGAGAGAAAAATAATGGTTATTAATCATTAAAAAAATAATTTCTCTCGAAATTAGTCAAATAAAAGACAATTAAAAGGAAAAATCAGGGTTCCTTAAAATAAGGAAACATGTCTCCCACATGTTCATTTTGTATTAAGTCTTAAAGAAAGTTGTTGGATCTTTCCTAAAATATGAAAGCACTTATCCTTGAGTCAACTTGAGTCTACCCGTCGTTTCCAATTCCACTAAAGCGTTTTTCTATTTGTTTCCATTTCCACTAAAGCGCTTTTCTATCCCAACTCACGCTTTTCTTGAATAAGAAACATCCACTCACATGCTTTTCTTGAATAAGAAACATCCACCGTTTTCTTTCACCACTCAACTTAACTCATCCATTTTTCTTTTACCACTCACCATCCACCTAAACCTTTCCCATCTTTTTGCTTTCACAACTCGTCATTCACTCCAGGATGACTCACCTTCTCATTAAGGAAACCCTAACCACTCACTTGGCTATTTAATAGAGGCGACCTACCTCTTGTAATCAGTTGGAATTTTTCTAAGAGTTTCGCTTGTGATACATTGTAATCGATATATCTTCTATTGGAATAAAAAAGGCTTTGGAGACTATTGTGGTGTAGAGCTCTCATGTGTGGATTCATGGTGATCAATTGTATATGAGGTATACTTGTATTTAGCTTATTTTGCATTGTAAATTGTTATTATTGGCCTATGTTTGGAGCTATCTCCTTG
>SNQJ01S0082580.1:9773-22852 GCA_010110895.2 Picea sitchensis
TCTATATATATATTAATATTATTGTATCCATTTTTTTTTTCTTTGCATAGGGATCTATTGTCAAAACCATGATTTCAATTACGTAGTAATGAGCCATAATTTTAACATTTAAAAAAAAAAATTGCTTTAGTTAGTGTCATTTTTTTATTTAAGTGTTAATTTTAAGGTTTTTCTGAGCTACTGTATGAGTTTTGAAGGCCATGCTTGAAAAATGTTGTAATTTTGACCCCGTTTGAAAAAATGATGCTACCGCTAGCACCACGTTTTGATTTGGGGTTTGATTTTCATGTTTTTATGCAAAAATATGGGTTTTTTGGGCCATAGTTCTCATTTTGAGGTCACAGTTCTTGTTAAGTCGGTAACTTTGTTGTTTACCCACTTCCAGCAGTTAGATCATTGTAATGTAATGCATACTACTAGATCTGAAAGTAATGAAGAAAGCCCTTGGTTGTCTCATTTTTTGTGTATTGACCAACTAGTGTATATTGTGATTATTTAAGATTTAAAATGGTTTTCATGTGTCTACTTTTTGTTTTCGTTATACATGTATTTTATGGGGTTCACGTGTAAATATTATGAACTATTATGGATGTTTTGTTATCTTGCAAAATCCCTCTTTCATCATTAATTCTTGATAGTGATTCAGGTGAAACCTTCCCCTTATGGGGATTGAATATGCTAGCACTCTAGACTACAACTGGCCCCTTTGTTAGACAACTCTTGAGAACCTTGGTCTCCATTTTGCACCAACAAACACATACTTATAATGAGTCATGATAACTTTTTAAACTTTTATGAAAGGGGAGGAGATTAAGGTAGACATTAATGTTGGCATATGACACCTTATAATCATATAGTCTCAATTGTAATTATTATCACAATATTATATTTTGAAATATTTTTTGTAAAATGTTGAATTTAAGCCATTTTAAGTATTTTGTGCTAGTCGTTGAAAACTCAAACTTCTAGAANTTGGCATATGACACCTTATAATCATATAGTCTCAATTGTAATTATTATCACAATATTATATTTTGAAATATTTTTTGTAAAATGTTGAATTTAAGCCATTTTAAGTATTTTGTGCTAGTCGTTGAAAACTCAAACTTCTAGAATGATAAGTTTCATAGTTTAAACCCTTTTCACCTAAAGTATTGATTCATAATTTATTTTAATGAGTTGTTTGAGGCTTTTTTACCTAAAGTCTTGGTTCGTAATCCTTTCACATATTCATTTCCATCTCCCCACATTTCCTTACATTTGCATTTCACTCCCATACTTTTTCCCTACTATACATTCCCTCCTTCCACATTTCCCCTAGATGGAGGGAAAATGCATTCCACATTCTATATTTCTCCTTTGATCCTGCCCCACATTACTTATATATCCCATTGCCTTACCTTTTCTCTATATTATGCCCCACTTTCCTCCCTATACACTTCAATTCATCTCAATTAATCACTTCCCCTTTTAGGCGGAGGGCAGAGGGCAAGAGATAATACAATCATGCCTTCCATATCATACTCCCCCCTGGATCCCATATCAATTCTAGGCTCGATACCTTGACTCGGGGAAATGATATGGCTCATAGGTGGACAATCGGTTTCCAAGTGACATGGAAAATGGGCCATGGCACACTGACACTTGGAAATAACGGTAAGACATGGCACACGTGTAGTGGCATGATGGATAGGTGATGACCACGTAAGCCAAAATTGATGTTGGAGGCATGTGCATAGAATCTTTGATTCATAAATAATATGGCATGGGAGCATCCACATTTATAACAATAAGGAGTTTGTTCGAACCATACATATCCAATGATCATGCTTGATTGGATATGAACCAGACAACTATTGTAGCCCACCTTCCCATGGCTATATCTACAACTAGAGGTCACCAAAAAAAAGTGAACAAATGTTAGTTGGCGAAATTGGAAAATATTTGATGAAGGCATTTTCACACACACAGAAAATATGTTTTTCTCATATATTATTGCTTCATACAAATTACATATTTATATGAATAGTAGAATTCTCTAGATCTATGAATTGTGTCTAGATCCATGAATTGTGGATTTAGGATTCTAATAATAAATAAGACACCCTACAACCAATTCAGAATCTTATTCCAACAATGACTTCTTGCGGTTTCAATGACAACCTATTACAACTAATTTCTACATTATTCCAACTGAAGAGACCTTGAACAATTGTGTCTAATGGCCCTCACGAGGTAGAAGGGTTGAGTTGGCACGTATATGTTTGATATGACATAAGGCAATGCATCACACTACCTTGCACTTAGAAATCAAAATGATAACTGACTAGTTAACTAGAAGCACATTAGGAAGCAACATTTGGCCTTCAACCACGTCAATGAGAGAGGCACACTCAACTTGAATCCACAGGTGGAGCATCCCGTTAGAATATGAGATGTAGGTTCATAAAAGGATTAGGACAAATCGTTGGGACATAAACAAGTGGCTTAGGAAGATTATGTGGTTGTGACCACTAGCTAGCTTGGCTCCAATAATTGTTGGATATTTGCAAATGAGTCATAGGTTGGTTGGAGAAGGTTGCAACAACCTCTCTCAACATATCCCATGCTCAAGAATCGATAAAGGAAGTACTCTTCTCTAGACAGGGTTGGATTCTAGGATATGAATCCCAAATATAGATTGCATTATCTTTAATAGATTGGACGATCATGTAATGGTAGTGTTCCTTCAAATTTTTCTCTTCATTTTGTAAATCATATATGGGTATTGATGCAATCATTTATTGTTAGTGAATATGTTTACCTCTACATTTCATGTTAATTATTGTCTAGTGCTTGAGAGTTTGAGGTGATTAAGTGAAGAAGTAGTGACTCATTGTTTGTCCACTCATTTCCCGTGGTGATTAAGTGAAGAAGTAGTGACTCATTGTCCCTCCCCTCTTATCCTTTATAAGATTGAGTTAATTATAACTATTGTAGTCACAATATTTTTTTAAGAAGCTTTGATTAATAATTTTTCTTGTTGTGTTTATTGATAATAAATGGTTATTTATGAATATTCATTCACTTATTTAGAGTGCCTATTATTTTGCATTAATATCATGGTCTAATGGATTCAATTCTAGAATTGGATTTCCCTCGTAAAATTCTCCATTATTCATTTCTAGGTTCCTATGGTTCACTTAAGACTTCATTGCCCAATAAATATGCCCCAATCTTGTGAGTCCATCCTTACTTTCATTGTTATATCCAAAACAAATCCCTGTTTTCTAATGTGTCCTTTATATTTGAGCCCAACTCATAGATTAGTTGTAGAATTCAGGGAATCCCCCCTGCAGTTTAAAATGCACCAGGTGTGAAATGAGAGAGATGAATCCCAAAGTTACAATGGGAATTACCTCTAGTGGAGCACCCAACTTGTTTTGATTTGACATGAGGGACATCATACTCTAAAGTGTGAGTTTGAGAGTTAACAATTGGTGTCATTGTCGGGGACAAAGTCCAATTTCCTAAAGATCAATAGTCCATGCTACAACACTATAATGAGTATGAGTTTCTTGAAGATCTCATTTCTCATCTAGAAACTCCACTTGGGAACAACGCCTCATTTCCTTTGAATGGAATTTTATGTGGCTTGTATTTATGGTGAGACAAGCAAACTCTCTAAGAATAAAATCTCACCCGATGACTCTACATAGAGGGATCTAACCCTATAAATATGACATATGATATCGATCCCAAATTGAGATGTTTGACAACTTATGGCAATAGGACTTGAGAATATGATGAGTCAATTCATGTTTCTCATAAAATGAATTGAAGATATTGAGAGAAATCATTGGATTGYARAATAAGACMTTGATGTTGGTGGGTTTTATGAAGCAAAACAACAACATATATTTCCATGCAAACCTTATTTTGTTATTGTSTCAAGATTCAAATATTGGTGTATGGCATGTGAGGATCCTCATGCAAAAGGTGCACACTATATTCTTCAACAGATGACATGTTTTTTTAAGGATGTTGATACATATATGGATGTAGATTATGGTGAAGA
This sequence comes from Picea sitchensis, assembly GCA_010110895.2. Taxonomy (NCBI): domain Eukaryota; kingdom Viridiplantae; phylum Streptophyta; class Pinopsida; order Pinales; family Pinaceae; genus Picea; species Picea sitchensis. The sequence goes on from SNQJ01S0082580.1 coordinate 13,831, forward strand.
TATTTCAATTTTGCAAAGAGTTCAAGTGCTAGTGAAAATATAAAATATATCAACATGATTATTGTGAATTGATTGATGACGTATGCTCTTCCATCCCTTTTTAATATGAAAATAATGAAAAATCATAAGAGGAAAGGAAAGGTGTGATGTGTTTGAATTGGATAAAATGAGCGATCCTCATATTTTCCATGAGTGTTGCGTTGAAGAAAATGAGACACATGAGGAACTTGCTACACATGGGGTCTCGGGGCTGATGCAATTATATGTGAGTGGAAAATCAACAACAAGGCTAACCAAGGTTGTGCTCATGCAAGGAAATCATATGAAGATAACGAGAAACACCAAGATTTGTCAAGAGACATTGCAATAAGCTATGTTCTTGTAAATGGTTTGGTATGCAATGTTCACTAGAAAACAATAAAGATGTGTATCCTTTTCTTCATTATTTTTTTGGTTATGATTCATATGAGATTTTGAAACGAAAGGAATATTGTGCATTGCCTAATATTGATGAGAATAGGCTTTATTTAAGTAATGTGATTTTATCTATTAAAGAACATGGAATCCGAGAAGATATTTGTGAGCCTAAGGAAGAAGGGAAAATAGACTTTGATCTAGTAGGCATCTTCAATTATTCTCTTAAGTCAATGTCAATTTGTGAGAAATTTTTAAGAGAGAAATTTCATGAATCATATACTAGTGATGTTCCCATTCTCACTAGTTCAATAGAAAATCCATTTTCAACATGTAGGGGGAATATGGATTAGGGTTCCTATTCTATGACCTTGACCCTAGTTATGACACTGATAGTGAGAATCTTGAGGGAAGAGAAACAAGGCATGATCCATCAAAAGATTTAAGTTTCTCCCCATGAGAGAAAAAATTATAATATCGTCATAATTAAGGGAAGGAGATATCAAACATGGAGGTCCTCGATGCTTTCAATTGTTCCCATAGTGGTGGAAAACAATGAGAAGTGTATAAAACATAAAAATCAAAATTCATGTGACTTGAATGAATATATATCGATGACTTAACTAAAAAGGACTTCTTGATGTGCAATTATAATGAGGAAGATCATATGTGCATATTTTACTTGCCCCTCTCCTTTAAGAAAAAGGTGCCATTATCATGTTAGCAAGAGCCAAGTTGTACACCCATTGAGCAATATTCAAAGCATGTTGCTCCATGAGAAAGAAAAATAAAACATAGAATGACAACTTCAAGCTATCCTCCATGATCCAAAAGAACAATGTACACATTGTGGCATAGTAACTCCCACATCTTCTTTGTTTCCCACATTTGTTTCAATTTTTTATGACTGATTGGGCATAGGAAGTAAAGTTTATTTTGTACACTTATGGATGCAATTCTTATATGACATGTGAGCTTCATATAATTATCATTTTTGGGTTATTATTTTCATAAATTTTCATTTTTAACAATCAACCATTTTTTAGTCACATGCAACAATACCTAAGTCATGTAAAGTAGATGCATGTCAAAGTTGTTACACAAATAAAATGTTGGTTTGGCTACAATGGAAGTATGCATTTACTAGATCATATTTTACATGGTTTAAGTTAGGGTAGGATAGGATATATTCGAATAAGCTCAATTGTATCAAATTGAGTAGTATGCTAGCATTAGAATGTTCTCGTGATTATTAGTTTTTCCTTTTATTATGTAAACTAGTCTTTCATTTGTTTCACTCTTTTAAGTTAGATTAGGGTTTTCAAATCTGATTTTTCATGTCAAAACAAATAATATGAGAAAATGGATTAGACAAAATGATGTTTATGCCATGTTCTTCTAAAGAATATTTCTAAGTAAATTATGCCAAGAGCTTAATGTCTATATAAGATATCTTAAAGGGATTTAGGTGACTAGAGTCAAATGTTTAAAGATATCCCATTTATGTATTAAGTTGTCTCAATTGTATAGGCACAAATCAATGAATACATAGTACTTAAGAAGGCAAGAGAAGCTATGCCTAGTTTTCCTAAAAAAATTAGTGAAAAAATAGATTTGACGACTTAGTTGTAGAGGATTGATTAGGGGATTCTAGAGTTCTTATCATCCCACAAGGGGATTGTGTCCCATGTGGAACCATTGTTAGCTCCTAAAATTCATATTATGTTTTCAGGGATTTTGTAAAATGTTGGACTAAATCCCTTTTAAATCCTTGGGGATAGCCCCTGAAGTCTCAAAAATGTTAGATCGAAGTCCCATCACTAAATTACTTTTCACTTAATGTCTTAGGCCATAGTCCATTATAATGAGTCATTTGGTACAGGCGTGGGAGGAATACCTTTTCATATCCACTTCCATATCCTTACATTCCCTTACATTTGCATCACACTCCCATACTTTTGTCATACTATGCATTCCATCCTTCCACCTATCCCCCTAGGGGTGGAGGGAAGATGTATCCCACACTCTTCATTTCTCCTTTGATTTCACCCCAAATTGGCTTTATATCCCATTGCCTTACCTTTTCTTTATCATTTTCCCACTTTCTTAGGTATGCACTTCACTTCACCTTAATTTACTTCCTCATTAGGGAAAACGTAGCATAGTCTATCCTACCTTCCATATCATACCTTTTCCCTACATCCTACATCAAAACTAAGGCTTGAGAATATGATGTAGGGTGATGATATGTTCAACAACACAGGGTATTCTGATAGAGGATGAACAACTTCAGTAACCACTCACACAACCAAATCAAATATCAACACATCGATGTTTTTACGTTGTAAAACTCCAATGTGGGGAAACATCCACGACCCCAGCCAATGTGGCCAGTTGAGGCAATTTGTTAATGAAAAATAAAAATATTACAGGAGAGTTTCTCACAATTGATCATCAACAAATGACACTCCATGTTATTTAAATAGAGATCATGGACCAATTTGGTGTTAAGTCATGGATCATTGTAGTCGTTAAAATCGAGGAGAATATGAGTTGTCGTATCACTCTATGTCTAGAGCATATTGTGATCATTGGATAACATAACTACAAATGCATGTACTAAAGCATACTAAATAAACACACTAAGAAACACACTTTAACCTAATGGTACATTTGACCAAGTTGATCTTAACTAACTCCTAAGTGTCTAAATATCCTAACATCCCCCCTTAAGAACAACTCGGGATAGGATTGAAATATTTACAAAGGCGACACAACATGAGAAGGAAGGAGGCATTAGAGCATGTCCTCCCTTAATGACAACTTCTTGAATTCCCAACATAGATCAAATTTTATAAAACTTCACTTTTGTAAGAGACTTTGTGAAAGTGTTTTCATTTTGACCTTCTGTAGGGAGAAAGAGCACTTCAATAACTCGATCGTGAATGAGCTTTCTGACGAAGTGCATGTGTAGCTTGATGTGTTTGTTGTGATGATGTTGAATTGGATATTGGATGAGCTTGATGACACTTATATTGTCGCAACAAAGGGTGGTCGGATGTTGTTGTTGGAATCCAAACTCTGAAAGGATGTATCGAAGCCACAAGGATTCTTAAATTGCATTAACCACTACTCAATACTCTGTTTTTGTTGAAGAAAGATAAATAACATATTGTTTCTTACAAGCCCAAGTGACAGGTCCAGAACCAAGGCTAAAAACATAACCTGCAATATAATTTCGATCATAAGGGTCACCAACCCAATTTGAATTAGTGAAACCAACCAACAAACAAGTCCCCCCTAAACCGTAATGTATCCCAAACTGAATTGTACCCCAGACATGCCGAAGTATCCTTTTTTATACTCTCTAATGGTTTTCATGGGGTGTTTGAATATATCGAGCAACAAGACCAAAAACAAAGGAAATATCAAGATGGGTATGAGTCAAATATAAGAGGCTACCAACTAACTAACGATACACAGTGGCATCGAATGTGGGAGTAGTACAAGTGGTAGCAAGTTTGACTCTAGACTATAAGGGATAAGGGACTAGTTTAGAATCATCCATGTGAAAGTGATGAAGAAGGTCACAAGCATACTTATACTCGAAAAGAAAAATTCCTTCCTTGGTTTGCAATACTTGGAGGCCAAGGAAAAATGCAAATAGCCTAAGTATGTCATTTCAAATTTATTTTTAAGGATGGTTTTCACATGGGTTAAAAGTTTAAGGTCATTATCAACGAGGATAAGGTCATCAACATAAAGAACATGTATTTTGATATGGCTTCCTACTTTCTTGGTATAAACATTAGGGTCAAAATGACATCTAGAAATGCCAGTGTCAAGAAGAAAGTTGTCCATTTTGGCATACCAAGCTCAAGGAGATTAAATAAGACCATACATAGATTTATTAAGGCGAAAAACAAGGTTGGATTCATTCTGGACATAGCCCACATATCTAGGAGGTTGTTCCATGTAGATTTCTTCTTGCAAATCCCCATACAAGAAGACAGATTTAACATCCACTCAATGGACCTCCCATTTACGTGAGGCAGCAAGGGATAGAAAAAGGTAGATGGAATTAATTTTGGCTACAAGAGAAAAGGTTTCATTATAGTCAATGCCTTGAAATTGAGAGAATCCTTTGACAACTAATTGGGCCTTGTGTATTTCAACACTCCCATCTATTGTATACTTATTTATATACACCCATTTACATCTAACAAGTTTTCTTCCTTTCGAAAGAGGTACAAGATGCCAAGTATCATTCTCCATTAAAGAGTGATACTCTTCATTCATTGTTGTGTCCCAATCTGAATGGATTGAAGCTTCTGTAAATGTGGTTGGATCATGAGTCCCTGAAACTTGAGCCAAAATAGAAGTGGCTCATTGGAACTGTGAACGTGTCTGATGTTGAAGTGTAGGATCACCAACAAGATCACCAACATACGGAGGTGTGTTTTCATCATCATTGTCATCATCTAAAAACTAAACCAAAATAGAAACAAAAGATGGCACAAACGTCGAAGATGGCTTGCAAGTTGAAGATTGTACAAACGTCGAATTAGGCTCACAGGCCATGATGATTTTATCAAACTTAACATCTCATCTGACAATAATTTCATTAGAATGAGGTTGAAGATGTTGGTAGCCTTTGAAATCTCTAGAATATCCAACAAAAATGCACTTCTCACTTTTAGGTTACAATTCTTTCATTTTCTCATTAGGAATGTGAGCCCATGCTACACTACCAAATACACATAAGTGGCTTACATTTAGATTTATTTTAGTCCATGCTTCTTCCAATGTTGTTTTTTTAAATCCTTTGTGGGAGTGTGATTTACTATGTAATTTTCATTGTCGATGGCTTTTGCCCAACAATGAAGACTTAATCCCTTAGATTGGATCATACAATTAGTCGTTTTTTTTAATGTGTGATTCTTTCTCTCAACAACACCATTTTGTTGAGGTGTATATGGGACAATATGTTGTATTTCAATGCCCTATGCAATGTAGTAACTTGTAAATTTGTTGTTCACATATTCGCCTCCATTAACTATTCTTAACCTTTGAAGTTGATGTTCAAATTGTTTTTCTACAAGGGCCTTGTAGGCCAAAAACTTGTCAAAAACTTCACTCATAAGTTTTAAAAAGTAAACCCAATCGAGTCTGGAGAAGTTATCAATGAAAGTTAATAAATACTTGCACCCATAGAAAGAAGGAGAAGAAAGTGGACCACACAAATCACTATGAACAAGTTGCAAAGGGTTTGAGGTGTGCCAAGAGGTATGTTTGTCAAAATTGCCCCGATGACATTTTCTAATAACACAACCGGCACAAACACCATCTTTGCAAGAAACAAGAGGAAGAACAATCACCATATGTTGATTACATAGTTGTTGCAATGAGCGATAGTTTAGATGACCAAACTGTTCATGCCAAAGTTTTCTCTAGTCATCGCTATGAGCAACAAAAACTGATGGAAAAGACAATGACCCAAAGTTGTCAAACTTGTACAACCTAGTAATATCATCAACAATTCCAGTTGCTAGGACATGCTTAGGATCTTTTAAATCCTAAGCATGATATTATTTTTACTATTATGAGTTCATGATAGTTATAGTTATGTGATTTGTTTAAACATGCATAATAAAATTTCTAATTTGGGTATGTGGATACAATTTCAAAATTATGTTGTGAATGTATAATAGATGCAAGACATGGTGTAGATAAACTTGCATTTCTTAACTAAACGTCAATACAAATATGGAATCTCATACAAAATTTGTGATGTATCTTAATGGATATGAGTTATTGGTGAGCTAACCTATAGGTTGACGAACTAATTAATAGCCAAACGACTATAATGTTGAGGTAACTTGGATGTCGTAGACATTAGGAAGATAGTGTATACTATAAGTTTTACTTATGATTTAATTTATGATTTCAAATATCACTATGATCTATGGTAAATGTGGTTTTGACAGGATGCACAACTTGTCCAGAGTGGTTGTCTGATAACGTGACTTTAAGAACAATAGTTGCACAATGTTGATTAGTATAGGGTGTTGAAACTAGTATTATTAGGAAGGGTGGAGGTATTATCCACCGAGTATCTCGTTGACCCTAGTTTTATTAGGAGGGGTGTATGTATTGCCCACCGTTTATCCTCTAAATCCTACAATCATGGGAGGGAAGTGTTAAGCCATGCTCCCCTAGATGTGTGATGGTGATTACCGGTTGTTTACTAAGGAAGCTTGGTCAAGATAGTTGACAATTTCACTTACGAGTTCTATTTGGGGTTAGGTCAATGTAGTTGACACTCTAGCATAGTCCAACAAAGGAAAGGATAGGACGTGGAAGATGGAAGAAGGTTAGGGAGGAAGGATGATTCAATGCTAGTTGAGATGATGGTAGGGGATTATATGTGCCACTCTTGTTTCCTTATTTGGTTTCTACCATGTTTAGAATACTTGTTTTGATTCACTTTTGATATTTTTCTTGTATGATGATCAATGATTGATGAATTATTGTAATTTTGTTAGTTAAGACTACTAAATAATGCATTTACTTGATTCACTGTCATGCATGTTTTGTTGTGAGCATACATGAACTTTGCACTAGAGGCAATGATTGTTTATCACTAGTACATGTGCAAGATATGAGTATGTTAGCTACACATGCATACATTGTGCATGCACACTAATACAATTATCTCATGTATTAATTACTAAACTAGGTTATTGCATATCTAATTAATGGTTTAATGATTATGGAAATGATATTACATACATAAATATATAATAGCATTAAATACCTTCTTTGACTTTGATTGTTGGTTGGTATGATGAATTAAATGAGTATGGTGGGTTGTCATAAACTTCAGAGAAAATTGTCAAGTTGCATTTATAAGCTAGCATGAGAAAAAAAACTTTGCATTGTATTTTATTGTTATTTTATGTATTCATTTAGTATTTTATTTTAATTAACTTTTTCCCAAAAATCTAGAAGGGGAGGTTGATGGCTATTAATGAGGGTGGTTGAGGAGACTTTGAGGGGGTGTATGGAAACTTGATAAATAGAGAGCAGGAAGTTGTATTGACAAATAGGTGGAGAGGTTGGCGTTTGTTGAGAGATTGAAGAGTTCTTGGAAGAAATATTTTATTGTGACAATATTGTTAGATCATATTGTTCATTATTGTTCTTGGAGTCATGGGAATAGAGGACCAAGAAACCAAACGGTTTCTTGGAGCTAGGAAGTTGGCTAGGCTCGTAGTTGGTGTTGATGATTACAACTACGTGAGACATCCTCCAGGACACAAACTGAGTGAGTCAGCCTGTGAGAGAGCCCATGAGTTGGGTGTGCCCATGAGATGGGTGTGTCATTTGAGATGAAACTATGTGTGCCCCTGAGAGGGGTGAAGGTTCCCATGAGATGGGTGTATTTTTCTCCTTTGTGTAGAGAGTTGAGACGATGTGGTACTCGAGATGATTCTCCTGTGAGACTTAGTGAGATAGAGATCTATTGAGTAGGACGTCCATGTGGCTGAGCACAAGTGGACGTGACCCTAGTGGTTGAGCACTAGTGAGTGTGTGTCCATATGATTCTCCTGTGAGACTCAATGAAATAGAGATCTATTGAGTGGGACGTCCATGTGGTTGAGCACAGGTGGACGTGCCCCTAGTGGCTGAGCACTAGTGGGTGTGTGAGATCTCTTGCTATATTGTTTAAGATTTAGATTTACCTGTAACCCTAATTGTTCTATAAAGGGTATAGGTCGGCTCCACCATAAAGTGAAAGATAATTAATGTAAAAGATAATTAATATGGTAATTATTAATTATATTATGAGTTATTGAGGTTGGCCCTATTGTGCCAATGGCCCTCCTAGGGTTTCTAGAAAACCCGTACGACCCTCCTTTTCTGAGGTATTTCAACACCTTAAACTTGGACTTTGGGGAAACAAATTGTATGGGAGTGTATGGCCTACCTCAGCGCACCTCCAACAAGCTTCAGATTGCATTTATGAGCATTTTAGATTTTGGCCGTAGGGTTTCTAGGGTTTCACAATTTTCTGCAGAAATTTCAGAATTAGGGTTTCTGCAACTCATTGAAGGAGCTTCTCAACTCACTAGTGTTCTTTTGACTTTCAAGGCTTATTGTTGGCAGTCATAAGCCCAACAAAACCCAAGGTTGCTAGCCTAGCCTAGCCGTTAGGTTTTCTAGCCCAGTTGGAAAGGGTTTGAGAAGAATCTAAAATATGATGAATAGAACTGTGATGGAAGATAAGCTTGATGGATCAAGCAAATACAATTCCTGGAAGCCAAGACTTCAAAGAGATGAAGACATCAAAGAATAAGAATTATTATTCATTTCAACAGTCTCAGGTATGGTTCCTACTAATGATGATACTTGGTTAATTGACAATGGTGCTTCCAGGCACATGATCGGTTTTAGAGATCACCTGACTAATCTTGTTGAGAAAGAGACCAATCTACATGTTGTCCTTAGAGACGATGCTAGATATAATGTGAAAGGGTTTGGAACTTATATCTTCCAACTAGATTATGACATGCATATTCAGCTAAGTGAAGTACTATATGTACCT
>SNQJ01S0082580.1:41758-56354 GCA_010110895.2 Picea sitchensis
ATTTCTATTTATGGAAAGTGGTTAACCCTAAAATAAGGAAAATAGGTTAAGTGACCTAGAAATGGGTTAAGTGATCTAAAGATGGGTTAAGTGACCTAGATGATGAAAGTATAAATAAGATAGCAATGGTCTCTTGTAGATCATCATTTTTGTGGATCAATGGAGAGCTTCTTGTGAGAATATCTTTTGGAGTATTGATGCAGAGCTTCTTGAGCATTTTTGGTGTGGAACACTTGAACATATTGAATATCTATAGGTGATTGAGGTAACCAAGGATATCTAAGCCTAATTTCAGAAGGAAGGTGAAGAAAAGAGGGCCGAAATTGAAGGGAGGATAAATTCTTTTGATGATGCTTTCTAAGGTATGTTATTTACAGGTCATCTCACCATTTTCGCTATAACTTTTTTTCTATAATGATTCAAAAAGTGAAATTACTATGCCATTGAGAAAACATACCCAAGTATCTTTGGTAAAAATTTCAGCTTGTGGTTCATTGTATTTTGGGAGTTATACTCCGTGGAAAATGGGGTTTGTGGCTAGTCCGGAAACTAGTCAAAAATAGGTGTTTCGGGTAAAAACGTCATAACTTATTCATAACAGATCCAAATTAAGTGAGACAAAATGTGATAGTTAGGGTACAAGTTTTAGTATGTTGTGTAATATTTTCAGATCAATTCAATGAATATTTTGTGTGGTCCACGCTCTACAAGGTCGCTCTCTAGAATAAGACAAAATTCAACAAGGTATGCCATTTTTGCTATAACGCCTTTTCTGAGAGGTTCCAAGTAATGCCACCTGGATTAATTGCATAAAACACACTGAAGAACATTGTATATCAGTTTCAGATATTAATTCATTATAGGTACAAAGTTATGATTATTTCAAGTTGGGGTTGTTGACTAATTCAAAACTAGTCACGGTTGAGACAAGCAGTTGATGAGTTGGCACATACATGAGGTGTATAGTTGATGATGTTGGTACATATTGATGAGTCATTTTTAATGAGTATTTGACACATGATTGGTATATACTTGGTACATNATGGTTGATGCACTTGTTTATGTTGACAGATTGATATCTGTTAAGGATTGTTGTCTCATCTCAGTTGGTGCTGAGAATGTAAGATGAGTCTTGCATATAGAGCTGGTGCTCTTGTAGAGTTGTACTCTATTCAGTTGTTGCTGAAAAACCCCCGTATTAAAGTCCATAATAAAAAGAAAAATTGTACATACATCTTGTGTTCTTTGTGTTCCTTGTGGATATGATTTGTTGATGATATGTTGCTGATATGTATTCACATATAACTGATTATAAATGATAGCAATGAGTAATGAGCAAATGTTGAATGTTAACTAAGGAGTTTTTGTGTAAGAGGGAAGTTTTGGGAAAAAGATCCCCACACTCATTCACCCCTCCCCACTAAGGGTGGTAGGTGTGTCCAACACTATTACATTTTGTTTTTGTCCTAAAAGTTGGTTGTAAAGAGAGCTCAATATATTTTCTATATGCTCTTGAAGAAATCTTTGCTCTACCATGTCCCTGCAGAGGTCGAAAATGAGTTGTAATTGGTCGTCGGATAAGTGGGGAGGCAATTCTTCCCTTATCTGCACTGGAGTCTATGTGATTTATTGTTGAGTGTCATCATTCTCACTAGCCTTATTGTCTTCCACATTAGGCTCATTGTTCTGCGTCGGATCTACTAGGGGTTTCCTTAGGGCCTCCTCATGAATTTGAAAAAGCTCTTCCTTGACCAATGCATAACCCCAACGTTCATCTCTTTGTTGAATGTATGATGAATTCCTCTCTTCTTCATGATATTCCATGGGAATCTGAATCGAATCAGATCTACTTGAGGTAGGTGGCATGTAGTGTCTTCGTTTATAAGCACTTTGAATAGTGTCACTGCCATGTTTTGACTGAGATCGCTCTCTAGGTATATTGCAAGCAAAACACAGACTTGAGGAGCAGGTGAGAAGATGTCTGGTGCAATAAGGGAAAGAGGACCATTCAATGATGAAGAAGAGGATCTTCCTCCAAATAGAAAGGGATGCAATAGAGAAAGAAATCTCGTGCAGGCCTTTGTATACAAAAACCATCCCATCATCCTGATCCTTAACTCTTACCATAACTGTTGCATTAATCTCCAGTGATTGAATAGTACCAGAGCACCAGATTTGGATCATCGTCGTACTCATGAAATTGAAGTTCCGAAGCGATAGAAATGCATGGTTATTAAAATCTTATGTCGTCGCTAGTCTTGGGAGGATAGAAGAACTCCAAGTGGCAGCTGGCAAAATCTGATGACAACCTATCATACATGCGAGTTTGACACACCATTTGGGGGAAAAGTTTATAACAATTAATTTAAATTCAATTTTTGATATTTTTTAATTTATTAAACATATTTAACAATATGTTTTAGATTTTTAATTTCATATATTCTAATAAAACGTAGTTCACCATCATAAACACATTTTAATTTATTACCGACATAGATCCATCTTAACCTCGGATCCTTTAACCTTTCCTCAAGTTTTTCACTCTAAGAAAGGTTTTTAAGAGATTTGATCCTTCTCGACGCTTGATAGATCCAAGGTTAAGATGGATCTATGTCGATTTAATACATTAATATTATTTAGTATTAAAAAATATTAATATTAAAAATATATTGATATATTAATATATTAAAAAATATATTAATATTTTTTATAATATATTATGACCTCCTTAACCACTACATCGTAACCACTACATTGTTTTCATGATCTATTAATTGAAGCTAAGACAAATCGAAACATAAAAAATTGAAACTAATATATATTTTTTAATATATTAAAATATATTGATATTATAAAATATATTAAAATATTTCATTATACACACACACACACACACACACACACACACACACACACACGTTATGTTACATGAACATCTACTCCATACTAGATTGTATAAGGCCTCTCGACCCAATAACAATATAACACTATTTTACTTTAAAGAAAAATAAAGTAAAATAGTGTTATAGCACACGAGGACACGTCCCTTATGGAGAGCACATGAGAACATGTCAAGGGAGTTGAAATTGACATCACACACTATGGGGAGTTGACCCTAGTGTTTCTAGAGGGAGTAGCCTCTAGAAGTCCACATGGGAGTTTCGTGTGTGACAAACCCTTTGATACTACGATGGTTGTGTACCACTAGCGGAGACTACGTGTCTTTGTACAATAGTTGTGTGCTACTACAATGGTTGTGTACCACTGGCAGTGACTGTGTGTCATTGAACAATAGTTGTGTGCTACTAGTAGTGGTTTTGTACCACTAGACAATAGTTGTGTACTACTATTGATCGACAAAATCATGTTCTATTGGATGGCAATTGTAGTAGTTGTATGCTACTAGCTGATTTCCATGGAGACTACCAGATCACTTGGAGCAACTATGTGTTGCTTGATCATAGATATTGTGACAGATCATTCGAGCTACCAATGGCATGGTAGTAGCTGTGTGATGCTAGTTGATTACAAAGTAGTCAATGGAATACTAGATGAAGACATTATGGAAATATACCTACCTAGCTAAGAGGGAGTATTGATGTTTTAGCATCAGGCAAAACTTCTCCTAGATTGGGCTGTAGACCAAGGGAGATAGGATACATTTATCATAAAGGTGCACTTGTGGTAAATGGGCCCAAGCATAGTCATTCCTTGATTATTACAAGGAATAATATGGACTCGAGGTGCTTGAGGTACTTTCCATGTGTCAGATAGCATCAAGATGACACTCACTCACAAGGGTGTACCTGTGGTGAATTTCCCAGGTGTAGTATTTCTCCTTAGTCATGTTGATTTGACTAGGAAAGAAAAAGACTCGAGATGCTAGATGCTATCACATGCGGACCCATAGTGAGCCTAATATCAAAGAGAGTTAGTTGGCTTAGAGGGAGAGCCATGGGGGGATTTTCCCCTCAATTCAGGTGGGAGAGAGACATCTCCAAGGACTGATAGACATGTGTCATGAGTCTAGGGAGAAGTTTGTATACTTTAGAGACAAGCTTGGCATATTGCAAAATGTCTTCATCGTTGAGAGGGAGTGTTTATGTTTGGACAACATCGAGAAGACATTTGCCTACATTAATAATTAATAATATAAGTATTTATTATTAAATAATATATATAATAAGTAATAATAAATAGTTATGTATTATCCAAGCGACGCATCCTTTCATGGATGGTCACCATATGTTCTCTATACATGGAACACTCATCATTGAAATAAAACATCTATCATATATCATCATATGTAGAAAAATCAACACTTCATAACCCAAGCTCTCTTTTTATAATTTTTGTGGCCCATGCCACTTGTTCAACCCATGCAAAAATATATTTTACTTAATTACTATCTACTTAATATTCATCCATCCATGTGTCACTCATATGCACAAGTGCACATATAATTACCTATTTAAAAAATAAATAAATAAAAATGAATTACCCTCACCCAACTCTCACATTTCTTATTTTCACTCCTAGGTGTTCCCTTGATATTCTCATGACTTTCTATTTTAGTAGTTATACATGGAGTTACTAGTCTTAACTATTTATTAGTTCACTTTAACTTCTCCCAATATACTTTTCTTTTCTCACTCTTCAATTTGAACTTGAATTCTTACTCCTATTTCCTCTCCTTGAGTTAAGGGTGCACTAGTAATTAGTTTTTGTTCATTAATAATTCACTTAATTTCATTTCATGCAGAATCTTCTACTTAAAATTATTTTTCTCAATACTTTTAACTAACTAGATTATCTCCCTTATTATGATATACTAGATGACCCATATATTTATTAATGCTACTATGATATAATTTATTTTTCTCTTTAGTAATATGCATAAATTTTATGATTGCTTTGTCATTTAATAAAAGTGCATGTTAAAGTAGTTTTTTATTTATACTTTTCAATTTAATTTTTGTTCACTGTAACATTTAATCATTCATATACGATACCAAGGGTTCCAAGTATCCCATTCCCTTTAATAATTACTTTATTGTATTTTCAAGGGTGTCATGATTCACATGCCCTTCAAGTATCCAACTTTTCTTGGTGGGGAAATGACACAACACTGGAGACCTTGTTAACTCATCTTTGTTTCCATTTGTTGAGATATTAATGGTCACTAAGAAATAAATTTATCACCTTATTGCGTGCCCCTCAATTAATTCTCATGAGTGACAGATTCCATGGCCTACCCTCACGACAACACTAAATGTCAGAGTAAAATTGTCTCAAGCTTTTCAACTTAGGCCACCTGAAGGAGTGCTAGTAGGTGAAAATAGGAACGATATTCCTACTCTCCTAATGATACTTAGTATGGTTCCATATAACCCCATTATCCATGTGTGGATTGATCGACAAACATGTTCCCTATGCCTACACATACTACAACGAATGCATCAATAAATTTCATAATCCAAATCAAAATATAACACAATCACATAACTTTTATTGTTCATTGACGACAATCCATATTCCAATAAAATGTTGACACAAACCCACGTCAATGCACCCCTATGGTTTCTGGTTACACTATACAAACCGTCAATAGCATCTGCACATTAATGTATCCAACATTTCATTTCAATTTATCTAAATCATAGAAATCGATATCATCAATTGTGTCATATCTATGTACATTTAATTTATCTATGATAACATCTAAAATTTTAAATAAACCAATTCAATAATCATCATTTAACCCAATCAAATAATTAAAAGTTCAAGTTCCATCATCATAATATTAGTTAAATAATCAAGTCATTTATAAACAAATTCCATCAAATAATAATGTTTGGTCTGTCTCAATAGTCAAACAAAATGGGGCACTACATACACCCCCTCTTTAGGAAACTTTGTCATGAAGTTCTAGAACAATTAAGGAAGCTGTTGATGCATCTCGGCTGCATCCTCCCAAGTAGAAAATCTGGGAATAAAACTATTCCACTAGACCTTTCCCTGGTCTACCAAATGTTGTCGAAGATGTCAAGTGCACATATCCAAAATGTGAATTGGTTTGGCCCTCAAGACCCCTCATCTGACATCTAAAAATAAATCAAATCAATAGCATGTGAAGGATCATAAATATAATGACATAATAGAAAAACAAGAAAGATGCCATGTATACAATCTAATGATGATGGTAATGCAAGACAATAAATAATTAGTCCCCTTCTTTCTAAAACTTCAAAAGGTTCTGCATAATATGGCGACAACTTAGCTCCTTTACCAAAATTAATCGATCTCTTTTGTGATCTCACCTACAAGAATACCTTATCCCCAATTTTGTAATATCTATCAACTCTATGTGCATCCACATAACTCTTTTATCTGTCTTGCATTTCTTTTAATCTTCCCTTAATCAAATTCTTCATATGGTGTTCCATTTCTTGGGTTACTTCAAGTCCAACTAGGACTCTATCCTCTAGCCAATCCCAACTAAAAGGTGTTCTACATAGTCTCCCATACAACAATTTGAATGGTGCCATCTTAACCAAACTTTGGTGACTATTATTATTCACAAATTCAATAAACAATAAATATTCTTCCGAATGATTTTGTTGGTTCATCAAATACATTGATGTCTTCCAATATCTGATTTGTTATTTTGGTCTATCAATCAGCCTTTGGGTGTTATGTTGTACTAAAATTAAATTGTGTTCCCAATGCTTCTTGGAAACTTGTACCCAATATTCTCGTAAACATAAATCCTCTATTTAAGATTATCTTCTTCAGAATTCCATGTAACCTTAATATTTAATTTATGAACTCTCTTGCAATCTTTAATGCTTGATAAGTATCCTTCACTAGAATAAATTGTGCACTCTTAGTTAGAGTGTCTACTACTACAAATATTGAATCATGTCTCCTTGAATTCATTGGTAATCCAACAACAAAATCCATTGAAATCACCTCCCATTTAAATTTCGATATCGCATTAGGCTGCAACAGTCCTATCAGATGCCAATGTTCAACCTTCACTTGATGACACTCAAGAGATCTAGTGAAAAAATAAATTGTTTCCTTATTCATTCCCTTTCAAAAGAGAATACTGGTTTTAGGTTCATATTCATCTTTTTTACTCCCGAATGAGCCATATACGTTGCTTGATGAGATTCTCTTAATATCAAATTGTGAATTTCATCATTTAATGGTACATATATCAAACCATAAAATCATAGTAAACCATCATCATCTAATGCATATCCTTCATGCTTCAGGATTAACATTACTTCATTCTCTAACTTTGATTTGACTTCTTTATACCATTCATATTCTAATTGCAACTTCAACATCTTCTCTCTCAAATTCATATTTAATGGTAAAATTGAGAAAATACGTGGCTTGCAACTTAACGCATCTACCACTTTATTCATTGTTTCTTTAAAGTATGATATGTTGAAATCATACTCACTTAGCAATTATGACCATCTTCTTTGTCTAGCATCCAAATTGATATGTATAAACATGTGTTGAAGTCCATAATGAGGTATCTTTAAGTAAAACTTCTTTCCAACTAGATAATGTCTCCAAATTCTTAAGGAATGCACTATTGCCGCAAGTTCCAAATTATACGTCATGTAATTTTCTTTGTGAGGTCAAAGTTTTCTTGAAGCATATGTAATTACCCTACCTTATTGCATTAGTACTCTTCACAATCCATCATTCAACACATCCTTTCATATTATAAAATATTGTTATGTATGTGGTACTTTCAAAATAGGAGTCATCGTCAACAACTCTTTTAATTTATGAAAAACTTCCTCACATCATTTCATCCATATAAATTTCTTATTTTTCTTCTACAATTTCATAAAGGATTTGCAATCTTTGAAAATCCTTCAACAAACCTTTGATAGTATTCTACCAAACACATAAATCTATGTATTGTATGTTCATTAGCGGGTGGCGACCATTCCATGATTTCTTCTATCTTTGTTAGGTCTATTGTGATTCCTTGACCTGAGATGATATGTCTTAAGTAATGAATCTTTGACTCATAAAATGAACAATTATAAAGTTTCCCTTATAACTTGTTCTCTTTAACACATTGTAACACTTGCCATAAATGCTCTTCGTGCTCCTTCTATGTACGTCAATATATCAAAATGATGTCCAAAAATAGTCTCATAGACTTATCAAGATACTCTCAAAATACTCTCAAAATACTCAATTCATTAAATTCATGAACACTATTGGTTCATTCATTAATCCAAAAGGTAATACTACGAACTCAGAATGTCCAAATATCATCTTGAATGAAGTTTTAGGAATATATTTCTCCCTTATTCTTAGTTGATGATATCATGATCTTAATCTCTTTTCATCTGATCAAATAAGTCATCAATCCTATGTAACACACATTGATTCTTTATTGTCACTTTGTTTAACCATCAATAATCAATATAGAGTCTCCATTATCCATCTTTCTTCTTTACAAATATCACTATTGCTCCCAACGATGCTCGGTCCAAATCCATATGTTTTTGTAATTGCATCTATAAAGCTCATAATTCTGGTGTCATCATGCAGTAAGGAGACCTTGCAATAGGTTCCATTCTTGGTTTCAATTCAATCGTGAACTTTAATTACTTTTTAGGTGGTAATCTAGGAAATTCCTTTGGAAATACATTTGAAAACTATGATAATACTAGATATTGTTCTAAGTTCATGGCATCCTTCTTCTCGTTCATAGATATTACAACATATATTTTGCATCATTTTATCATACTCTTTAGTTGTAATGTTGAAATGAACCTTAGTGACACTCTTTTATTTCTGACTAAAGTTCTTTTACGACCCACGTTATCTATAAAATAAAGCTTATTATTATTATAGTCTAATATTTCTTCATGGTTCTCTAACTAGTCAATTCATATTACTAAAGAAACAAGTCTATGGTTAGGCAGAATGTATGTCCTCTATAGTTGGTTTCACATTTTATTACAAAGATAATTGTTTTTATCTTTGTTCATTGTTTTTGTTTATGGGTTTTAACTACTATGCATTTGGACTCTATGCTTTGCATGAGGTAATGTTGTTGTGCATGTTAAATAGACTGCATTCACAAATAAATAAATTATGTTAGATACATGGTATTTTTGTTAATTATGCATGCATTTAGTTTAACGAGTATCAGTAAAAATTGTTGGGTTAGTAGTGGGTGTGAAATAGAGTAGTATCAAGCGTTGGTTGCAACATTAGGCATGCATGGTCTACTATAGAACTCCAACTTGTTATCTGTGTGGTATTGGGTGAAAATCAAGTTCTCCCATGGAAGGAATTGGGGTGCCCCCCCCGCCCCCCAAATTTAAAATTGTATTGAGGTTATCTGGTATGGGGTCAATTTGGTAGCCAACAAGATGAAATTTGACTCGAAGGCATCGAGTCTATGGGTTTTGCAATAGTTGCGACCCCAAAAATTAAAAAAAATTACTAAGTGTCAAAAGTCGGGAAACTTGGTGATATTGTGTGTATTTCCCCAGAAAAATATTTTTCTTGGTCATAAGGAGTATATTGGTGAAGAAAACTATTTTTCACCAATGATATCTCGATGAAGGATAATAATTTTCACCAACGATATATTGGCAAAAAAAATATTTTTTGTCTACAAAACGTTGATGAAGAAAAATATTTTTCATGAGTGATATAGGGACCATCAACGAAAGAGAAAAATAATTATTGTGGGTGAAACAACGAAAGAAAAAATATATTTTTGGAGCAACAAAGGAAGAAGAAATAACTTATATTTTTTTTGAGAAAAAGGTGTGTATCGGTGAGAAAAATATTTTTTTGGTCTGATACGTGGGCGAGAAAATTAACTTTTTGGCCTAATACGTTGGCGAGAAAAAAGATAATTCTCGATAATAAAGGAAAGGGTCTTGATGAGAAAAAATATAATTCTCGCCAATAAAGGAAAGGGTTTGAGTGAGAAAAAAGATCATTCTAGTCGATAAAGGAGAAAGGATGTCAGCAAGAAAAAATCTAATTCTTACTGATAAAGGAAAGGGTGTCAGCGAGAACAAAGTTAATTCTCATTGATTAAGGAAAGAGTCTCGGGGAGAAAAAAGATAATTCTCGTCGATAAAAGAAAGAGTCTCGGTGAGAAAAAAAAATCGTTAATAAAGATAAAAATTCTCCTCAATAAAGGAAGAAGTATCGATGAGAAAAATAACGATTCTTGCCGACAAAGAAATTTTTTCATGGCGATAAAGAGGAGAATATTGGTCGAGAGATAAGTTATCGGAGCAATGTATCGACCAAGAAATAAATCATTGGAGTGATATATCGACTAAAGAATAAATTAGCGACGCAATAAGAGAGAATATAAATAAAAGAGAATACAAGACAAGACAAGAAGAGAAAGAAAGAAAAGATAAGGGAAATAAGAGAAGAAAGGAGGAGGCAAGGAAAGGAAAAAGATGGACAAGGATAAAAAAAGCCCGAAGTAAAAAAATTGTTTTGGCCATAATAGGAGTAAAAAAACTCAAAATCAGACAAAATTTAAAGGATATTCCCTTAGTAAGGAGGCTTACAAAAGTTCCAGTGAGGGCCACTGGTTGGTTTTGCTTCAAATTTTTAGAAAACAAAAATTAATGGTTTTTGAAGATCAAGGTGGTGTTAAGTGACCGGGACCTAAATAAACATCAAATTTTTATAGAGAGTCCAAAAATCAGGCATGAATATACCAAGTTGGGATTCTAGAAAACTTCTAAAGGAGTTGGAGTGGAGGTTCCCAAACAAGGTAAAATCCACTATTTGGGACACATTTTAGGGATTTGTGAAACCTTCAGAGGAGGAAAAGGGACCCTGGATCACCAATCCAGAAAATCTTATTTACTTGACATTTTACCTACTCATCAATCTAGACAACTTGGTCATGGGGAATTTTTTCTTAGTTTTTCTTTGTTTAGAAGATAACCAATTTCTGCTAAAGATTCTATGTCTGGAGGATTCAATGCAAAAAGGACAAAGTTTCCAAATATATATTGATGTAAAAGTTGTTTGGAGTATCATATCTTGAATCTAAGAGTTTTTGTGTAATCACAATCAAGAATACTATTAGCACCCAATATAAAAATTTTCCTGGTTCTCACCATATTTCTTTCTATAAGTGGTATAAGTTAGCCTTTGAGATTATTTGTACTAGTGAAATAAGTGCAAAAGGGGTGAAACTGTTGATTTTGGAAAGCCATAGATTTTAACTAAGAAATCATATTAAGACATAAGTACATTCATAAGAAAGATAATTTAGAATGGAATATATTTGAAAACTCATAATTTTGATTACTTTATCAGTTTTCTTCGAAAAACCGAGGCAAAGAAGGGAATGTAGCTTAATTAATGGAAATTTTACAATATGCATAATTATAACAAATATTTTTGCAGAATTAGAGGCACATGCAAAACATATTTGTTCTTGTATGAGTACTAAAGACGTGGATGTTGCATGAGGATCTTTCAACCACGGGGATGAGATACAAGGTTTACATATCAACATGCGAAATGCAGAAACCTAGTCCAATGGGAACATGAGCATAGTGAAGCCCGTGGAGATGTTTGAGACTATGAGAAGCTTGCATAAAGAAATGAAAAGCTACAAAGAGGATAATGAAAGGTTGATAAGATTGCGGGAGTAGAAAAATCAAATTAAAACTCAACTGCTGCATTGTCTAAATATGTTGCAATGAAAAATCAATAAATATTCGAGAACAAAACAAGCAACCAGTGCAAGACAAGCACCAACCTCCATATATTATGATAGGAGAGATGACCCAAAGGGATCTAGGAACTCAAATAGTTCTATTAGACATCATCATTCACCAGGACACTCAACCAGAAGAGCATGTGCACATTCAAAGTTGGAGAGTAACCCAAGTGTCCCATGTTAATCATCAAAGGAGGAGGCTTGTGTCGTATATTTTGCAAGAACAAATCAAGAATATAAAACCACCACCATTTGATGGAGAGAATAAGGGAGAATATGTTGAAGCCTGGTTTTTTGGCATGAGAAAATATTTTTATCTACATAATTACTCGTTAAACCTGGAATTAAGAATTTCCATATATCATCTTCAAGGGAAGGATCAACCAAAGCAGTCAAGCATATTGATGAGAAGAGAATTTCCTAGAAGTAGTTTAATAAATACTTATAGTAGCAATACTTGTCAGAACATTTTTGTGAGAGACTGCAAATCACCAATTTTTGAAGCTTCACTACAAGTTTACTTTTTCACACACTAAGAAAGATTCCAGAGATGTGATATATCAGAAGCACGAAAAATTTACCCAAGTCGCAACACTAAGCTTTATCGTGCCTCACTGAAAATTCCGCACACATGACATTTTGATTTGACATTGATTTGACATGTTTAAAACTTTAAAAAAGGGTGAAAAGGGTCTTTTTTGTTATAAAAAGGGTCTTTCCCCATTTCTTCACCACTCCACCTCATTTATTTACCATTATTGAGCATGTCAGTGTTGTTAAAGTCACCAAGTACCCGAGAATATGCAAAGCCACTATGCGAATTGTATAGATCCTTACCAAACCTCCCAATCATCTTTCTTTGGGTCTGTACTTCTTTCCAACAAAGTACAAGTAGAATTATTTTGTTTTGCAACTCCCATTAGTTTAGAAAAAAATGAATTCACCTTTTAACCAATTCGCCCTTACCATTTGGCCATATAATCTCCCAAATGACCAAACAAAGAGTTAAAATGGGGATTTCTCTTCCTTTCACCAACCCAAATTTTCTGTACAAAGGTCAAATGCCAACAAACCACCCTTTTACAAACCAGCCAAACCAATTTTTTATACTTGCGAAGGGTCAGTAGATACTTCCCCTTTCAACTAGGGGTTTTCTTCTATTCTTCTTCACGTGCACTCGAACACGTCCAAAGTTCAAAAGAAAAGACTACAAACACTCAACCATGGTTCAAATCCCCTCACCACTTTTCCAGTGGAAAATTTAGAATACCATAATACCATCGTTTTGACGTTTCTACAACAAAATTAATTCCTCGTGCGTTCAAATTCTCTAATCAAATATACGACCTCGGAATATCAAGTTCGATTTTGGCAGGGAAATCCCTCCTTATACCGGATTGGGAGAAAATGATTCAATCTTAATTTCCCCAACCACTGGCTATATTTATTTATATAAGGAAGAAAGACCCTCCAAATCCAATCAAACCCTTATCTTGACCTCTTTCATCAAACAAATCTTTATTCATTCTTTCATGACAGGCAAGGAATTCAAGCAATGAAGTTGAGTTTCTCGAAACCCCTAAGAGCGATTTCCCTTTCCCCTTCTCCAGATAGAACCAAGTCCAAATAAAATATCTCTTGGCGCAAACTATGAACGATGTAAATTTGTCCAAGGGATATGTTGAAATAGCCTTCCTTCTCATAAACAAAGATCCCCCCTAAAAATAACCAACACTGGAATATTAAGATCTTTTTAAACTCCCTTATTATTTATACATGGGGATTTTATTTATTTTTTGATCTAACACTATTAATGTCTATTGTTGTTGATATGGATGAGCTACAGGATTCAGATATGGCTTCTAAAAAATATAGGAAGTAGATCCCATCATTAAGCTAAGCCCAAACCGCGAGGAGGCTGAGATGGAATTGACCTTCGTTGTCCCAAGACCAACCTATGCTAACACAATGTGTTGTATGGAACCTAGCATAGTCTTCAAGTCATAAGACCCGTATTGATGTTTTGAAAAGGGACATGCCTAAAAATGCCACTCCTCCTTGGATAATCCGATCCAGATGGATTATACCAACCCATCAAAAACTCATAGTTTCACAAGGTAGTTTCCCAACCTACTATGCTTCCCTTCTCAGAAATCATTGTATGGCTCATCAATCAAGAAAACTTTAATCAAAAGATTATCCAAAGCACCGACAAAAAATCCATTGCTACATTCCAAACATATGTCATGGAATTACACTACAAGTTTCCTACATTAGAAGTTGATCTCACTGATGAATGGATGTTGTGATTCCCCTTGACTTGCAGATATGTCATGAAGAGCTAGTGGGTACCCAAAATATTATCTAGGGCCATGGGAACAAGAACCTACCTAACTAGCTTGTTGAGAACTCCATATAAGATCACATAATACCTTCTAAGAAAGTTATATGGTAAAGAGGATGCCACAGAGTTCACGGAATCATGGGTGTCTTTAATCTATGTAGTCACCAAAGTAGGGACAATATTCAACTGGGGAGTAATCCTCTCTACTACCCTTTTTCAGGCCATCTTTGCAGCTAAACATATAGCTCCTAGAATGAATCCGACCTTCTACATGGCTTTCTAGACACCACCTACAACATCAACACCTTCATAGGGATGGGTTAGCAATGGTAGTCCAACAATCCACCAATACACAACTATTGCTAGAATTTTTGGGAGCACAAGTATCAAATTGATCCATAGGATCTTTTAATGACTATGGTTGAGTTTTAATTTTGCATGCGTTAATTAACCATTTGAGAAAACTTAATGAAAGAATGAGGAAA
>SNQJ01S0082580.1:58011-85265 GCA_010110895.2 Picea sitchensis
GTGTAGGGTTGTGGGTGTAGTGTCATCAACAGGTCCAGCCGCTTGATGACCTCTGCTGAGATCAAATTCTTTTGAATTCCACTATCGACAATGAAATGCAGTGGAGCACCCTTCACCCACATCTGTGAGTGAAGAAGGCGTTCACCTTCCTCTGGTTCTTCTGGTTCACTGGGTTGTACCTTGGTGGTAGCGACAATGGTATTGGTTTCAACATCAATGATCCAATCCCCCCTGTCTGGATCTGAGTTAGAATCAGAACCTTCCTCTGACTCCGAGGCTTTCAACTTGGCAACAAACTATTGCTTCGAGAGAAAGTCAATGGTTTTATACCAAGGGATTTTATGGAATTCACACCACTTCCCAGTGTCTTTATTTATCTTCTCATTACCCTTCTTTGTTTACAGCTTCGACTGGTTGTCTTGAGGGGGTCCATCCTTGCTCTTCCCTTTGTTTTGTGGGTTGGGGCTTCCTTTGCCCTGCTTTTTTTGTGAGGAATTTGCATCTCCAAACTGATCCAGATTTAGGAGAGAAACAAACTAAATACCATAAACATAGAGATAGGAATAATAATACAAATATCTAGTGAACAATATCTTCTATTAAATGATGAAATAGGATGAAACTGTAAAACTACATAACTAAAACTTTCTCGAATGGTGGTAGCTATATTTGAGAAGAGATGTGGTAGCTACGCGCATCCGTCTGAGAATAATAGATTACAATGAGGATCCATAGACCATTTTCATATTACTCATGAATGCTAAAACCCTATACATCCAAAAAACTAACCCTAGAAGGTGAAACACCAAAAGTCATGTGGGCCCTATGGATGAGTTGGTGTAATTTGGTACCTCAACTTCCTAGGATCGTAAGTTTTGAATACAACCACCATTTTAGGCGCGTGATAGCTCGTTGGAAAGGTATTTTAGAGAACTACAAATTCCTCCATCAAAATATGACTTCATCTATAGTCTGACTGTGGTGAGCAAAGAAAACAACGTTTAGGGCCCCAAAACATCCCTGAGAGTACATCAAGATGTGTTGACATGAAAAAATACAAAATAATCCAGTTGGATTAGATGAGAGGCCACTCATATCCCCCTAGAGAATGTGTGAGGCTTTAGAAAAACCCAGAAGTGTAGAACTCACAGTTATAAATTAGTACAGAAAGATGTGTTGAATAAAAAACAGACACGAGGAGCTAGTTGGAATAGGTGGGTGGCCACCAATATCCACCTGGATCAATCCCCCCCCCTTAGGAATCACTGGTCTCCATTGCGTTGATTTCCCCCATTAGATGAGGAAAATTCTGCTGGATTTGGCCCCGGGTGAGCCACTTGCCTTGGTGTAGGAGTTTCCCTGGCTTAACAACTCGATAAATTTGGATCTGTTGCTGGCAAGTGACCTTGACCTATGTGTCCACTATCTGATCAGTGGATGCTTGTTCCATGCAGTCATGGTTGAGATTTTTTGGTGTCAGTTGTTCGACAATCTTAGAGGTGTCCAATAACGGTGGGAAATATGGCTAAAGGAGGTCCACATTGAATACTGGATGCAGACCAAGGAAGGGCGGAGTGGTGAGCTCAAAATCATTTCTACCCACAACCTTGGTGATAGTGTAAGGCCCATAACGAAGTGGGAGAAGCTTTTGATGGGGCTCGGTGGGATGCTCCTTCTGCAAATGTAACCAGACTTTGTCGTCAACCGAAAACTGGTGTGGTACCTTGTGTTTATCATGGCACTGCTTGTACTTAACATTGGATTTCTACAAAATATCTTGGACCTATTGGCAGATGTTTTGAATATGCTCAATGAATCTAGTGGATTTGTCGATTGCAGATTGATCAGGGGAAGAGTATGTGTGGGTGGTGGCAAGAGGAAGTTCAACATCAATGGGTCCCAAGGGTTGGAATCCCAGACCCACCTGAAATGGGCTATGGCTGGTGGAACTATTGAGACCCCTGTTGTAACTATGTTGGACATATAGGAGACTCTCGTCCCATGTATGAGGATTCTTAGAATTGAACATGCATAGAATGTGCACAATCATTCGATTGATGACCTCAATTTTTCCATCGGCTTGGGGGTGTTGAGGAACCAGAAACTTGACCAAAAGGTGTTGAGGAACCAACTGTCTCGGTCTGAGATGATGGTCTATGGTATCCCAAAGTGGACCCAAACTCATTCGAAGAAGAGCTTGGCAGTATCTATCGTTGTGACATTCTTCTTACAGGCTATGAGGATGGCCATATTCGAAAACCGATCAACGACCACAAACACACAATCATTTTCGTGCTTGGTGGACGACAAACCAGACATGTAATCCATGGAGATGGATTCCCATGGCTTCTCCGGAATAGGAATAGGGGTGTATAAGCCTTGCTTCTTGATGGATGGCTTGTAAATGACACAGGTAGTGTAAGATTTGATATAGTTGCTGATGTCCTGTCGAAGTTTTGTCCAATAAAAATGTTTCTGAAGAATGACCACAGTTTTCTCTATGCCAAAATGTCCTGTCACCTGACTATAGTGGGATTCCCAAATCATCTTTTCACGCTCGCTTGTAGGAACACATAGATGGCCCTGGTGGCATAAAAGTCCATCCTGAATGTGAAAATAAGTGAGAGTGGCACTTGTACCCAAGAGTTGATATGTGGTGGCGAAGTCTGAATCTTGCTAGTACCGTTGGGGCCACTCCGATGTTTCATGTCCATAGGAATGGAGCATAGTGGTGAGTGTAGCCACAAGAGGCCAATTGTGGCAGTCAGTGACATGATTGGAGATACGTGTCTTATACTTGATGTTGAGATGGAACTAATGCAGGTAGTTGGACCACTTATGATGGCGGTCATTCTGCAATTTCCCCTGTGTCTGTATGAACTGCAGAGGCTTGTGATCAATGTGTATGATCGTCTCTTTTCCCATAATGTAATGTTTCCATTGACATGTAATCTATGGAGATGGATTCCCATGACTTCTCGGGAATAGGAATAGGGGTGTATAAGCCTTGATTCTTGATGGATGGCTTGTAAATGACACAGGTAGTGTAAGATCTGATACACTTGCTGATGTCCTATCGAAGTTTTGGCCAATAAAAATGTTTCTGAAGAATGACCACAGTTTTCTCTATGCCAAAATGTCCTGTCACCCGACTATAGTGGGCTTCCCAAATCATCTTTTCACGCTCGCTTGTAGGAACACAGAGATGGCCCTGGTGGCATAAGAGTCCATCCTGAATGTGAAAATAAGTGAGAGTGGCGCTTGTACCCAAGAGTTGATATGTGGTGGCGAAGTCTGAATCTTGCTGGTAACGTTGGGGCCACTCCGATGTTTCATGTCCATAGGAATGGAGCATAGTGGTGAGTGTAGCCACAAGAGGCCAATTGTGGCAGTCAGTGACATGATTGGAGATACGTGTCTTATACTTGATGTTGAGATGGAACTAATGCAGGTAGTTGGACCACTTCTGATGGCGGTCATTTTGCAATTTCCCCTGTGTCTGTATGAACTGCAGAGGCTTGTTATCAATGTGTATGATTGTCTCTTTTCCCATAATGTAATGTTTCCATTGACGACAAGATTGTACAATGGAATACAATTCCTTGTCATAGGTGGGGTATTTCTGGATAGTATCAGAGAGTGTCTCACTATGGTATGCCATTGGATGCCAATGTTGAGAGAGAATTGCACTGACAACATAGACAAATGCATCACTCTCAATATCGAATGGTTGTTGCAAATCGGGCAAAGAGAGTACTGGAGATGAGAATAAATGATGTTTTATATCATTGAATGCTCGTTGTTTATCCTTCCCGTAGATGAACTTGGCCCTACCACCACCCTTGGTCACCTCGCTGAGGGCCCATGCAATATGGGAGAATCCCAACATGAACCGTCGGTAGAAATTGACTAGTACCAAGAAGCTCCGAAGCTTGGTCAATGTGGTCAGGGTTGGCCAGTCACAGATGACTTGAATCTTAGCTATATCAACATGTACCCCATTCTTATCAACAATGTATCCCAGGTATTGGACCATGTTCATGCCAAAAGAGAATTTTTCCAAGTTGGTATAAAGCTTGTGCTGTCGCAGAGTGCTCAAAACCTGTTGAATATGCCGCATGTGCTCCTCCCACATTCTGTTGAAGATGAGAATATCATCCAAATATACTACCACAAAGGAGTTGGTGAAGGGTCTCAATACATCGTCCATCAACCTCATGAAAGCGGTTGGTGCATTTGTTAAGACAAAGGGCATGACTAGCCATTCGTAGAGACCTTCTTTAGACTTGAAGGTTGTCTTCCAAACATCAGTTGGTTCGATGGGTACCTTGTGGTAGCCAGACTTTATGTCAATATTGCTGAAGAACTTTTCCCCCTTGAGTTGGTCAAGAAGGTCATCAATCCCGGGAATGGGGTAGCGGTTCCTGACTGTGATTTTGTTTAATGCTCTGTAATCAATGCAGAGTCGCCAAGTCCTGTCTTTCTTCTACACCAGTACAATCGGGCTTCTGCAAGGGGAGGAGCTGGGTATGATGTGACCCTTTTGAAGAAGATCTTGGATATGATGCTTGATTTCATCATTCTCCATCAGTGAACATAAATAGACTAGTCCATTAGGTAGAGGTGCATCAGGGGTCAGATCAATTGGATGCTTGACTTGGTAGTGTGTCAGTACACCTATAGGTGAGACGAAGATGTCTTTGTATCCTTCCACGATCCCTTCCACTTGATTCTATTGCAAAGAGAGGCGTTGTGTAGAGGCCACAGATGTGGCGACGACCTTCTCCTTACTGTGAGAATAAATCATAAAGAAGATGAATTTCTCGGTTTGTGAAATGACCTTACTGCATTGCTTATCAGAGATTAAAGAAATAACAGTAGGCGGTGCCACCTCTGGGATCCTGTACAATTGTCTACCCAAAGTAATAATAACACTACGGGGTCTAGAATCATACACAACATGACGCTTCCAGAAATATGGTTGTCCTAAAAGAACATCACAAACTTCAAGGGGAAAAATATCACACAGTACCTCATCTTTGAAAGGCTTGATGTTGTAGGGAAGCTGACACTGTTCGCTAAAACATAGATCTCTTCCTTGACGAATCCAACCGATGGTGTAGGGTTGTAGGTGTGGTGTCATTGGCAAGTTCATCCGCTTGATGACCTCTGATGAAATTAGGTTCTTCTGACTACCGCTGTCAACAATGAAATGAATCAGAGCCCCCTTGACCCACATCTTCAAGTGAAAGAGGCGTTCCCCTTCCTCTGGTTCTTCTGTTTCGCTTGGCCAGAATTTGGTGGTAGCGACCGTGGCACTGGGTTCAAAATCGATAAGCCATTTCCCTCCTTTAGTATTTGACTTAGAATCAGAATCAACCTCTAACTAGGAAGCCTTCAGCTCGACCATGAGTGACTGCTTGGAGCGACATTCGTCGGTGTTGTGCCAAGGAATTTTATGGTACTCACACCATTTTCCCATGTCCTTCTTCGTCTTCTCATTTCCCGTCTTGTGTTGCGGCTTGGATGGATTGTTCTGAAGGCGGCCATATCGAATTGGTCCCTTGTTGTGTGGGTTGGGGCTGCCTTTTCCCTACTTCGGCTGTGAGGGGTTTGTAGATCCAAACTCTCATCGTTTCTTCTTAAATTTATGCTCGATCTTGACAGTGTATCTATAAGTTGTGCCCAATGAGGCGATTTCGAAGAACTCCATTTCTGTTTGAATGTATCTATGCAAGCAGTCGTGGTATTTGAGTACCAGATGATGCTTAGAATCTTTGATACCCAATTTGGTGCATAGGGTGTTGGAGTTGCCCTTGTTTTTTAGCCTATCACAATTTTCATTTTGGTGTTTGAAATCTAAAAACGATTTTCTTTTTCCCTCTGAGATATTGAGACCTCTGAGACTCTGTCGCGTAAGTAGCGACGATTTTTCTACTCTCGAAACAAGTCCTACATTTCGTAAGAATGTTCCCTCTTTCGGCTCTACTTCGGGATCTCGCAGACTGGATACTATAATTCATGAATTCACACGTCCCGAGTCACGAAACGGCGAAGTCATTTTAAGTTTTCACTCAAGACACTAACAAGGGAAATTTTTTTTGCCCCATGATTAGACGTCGTCGGGGTTTTGCGCCTCGGTGTTCGCCAAACCCAAATTTTTATTTTTACAGCCCCGAGAGCCGAGAACACAAGGTCCCTTCTGGATAACCCATGTTAAGAATTAAAGGCAAAGTTTTTCTCGGCATTTCGTCACTCGGAACTATCTTTTTCGAAAGTTACGACTTCTAAAACCCGACTCACGAAGTCACAATGATAATTATAACATGATCAATTAATCTCTTAATCCAAGATTATCTTCTCCTTAATTAAGTCTTGTTATCGCAATCCCGCGGTTTCGCAACTCGGCATATAAATCTCCCAGAAACTTACCTTTGAAACTCTGAGTCGTGATATGATGAAAGTAATAATTATAAAATTAATCAAGCCCCAAATCTTGATTACCTTTAATTAAACCAAAATCGGTCCTCGCAGTCTTGGGAGTTGGAGACTCAAAATGTTAAGGGAAAATCATTGATACAACGAATAGCGAGATATTAATTACCGTTGGCGAGATTGGGATAATTAAGATGAATCAAGACACATCTCGTGTTTCAATGCTTGCACGATTCTCGAGGAAGCCTTATCACTCCATGCGCCAACTGACTTTTAAACCGCCAAAATTTATGACATTAATGGGGAAATAGGGTAAATCTATGTGTAAGATCGGATTTTTACGCCATAAATTTATTTCTAATTTTGAATTGACAGGTTTGTTTTGAAAGGTACCGAGT
Source organism: Picea sitchensis (assembly GCA_010110895.2). NCBI lineage: Eukaryota > Viridiplantae > Streptophyta > Pinopsida > Pinales > Pinaceae > Picea > Picea sitchensis. The sequence continues at coordinate 64,845 of SNQJ01S0082580.1, forward strand.
TTTTCAAATATATGTAAGAGCTGCAATTCATTGTAAAAAATGCATTTTCATAGCATGCAGAGCTCATCACTTTTGAGTAAACTAACTTCTATATGTATACGTAGTTCTATCGCAGAAGAGCTAAGACACAAGCTTCGGCCATGGCTCCGCGGAAAGTAGCGAAGGCGAATGTTGAGGTTGCAGGACAAAGCTCAGACAATGTCTCCGATACTTCACCCTGAAGTGTCGACTTGGTCCCTAACTGGTCATTTGTTTCAGACATCCTGCAATCTGAATTGGTAGATTATTCAGACGACTTCGACGACAACGAAAAAGATGATCTAAACACCAAGTACAAAATAGTCGTCCAATCCGGAATGCACAGAGTAGCAGCCCAACCACGGTTGCTTCCATATTATGACATGGTCTGATGGGCGTTGGATCATGTGGACATACCGACCAAGACTATCACGAGTGAGAAGAGAGTCGCTACAGGGACTTTTAGGCCTGAGCATTTGCAGACCATGTATAATATACCTACGACGTCCGAATACACATATGGCACTGATTTCCTGGAGGAATTCAAGGAGAAGGAGTGCACACAGTATGATAAAACCATGTCCGGTTTGATAAAGGATTGGGTTTCGTGCACCGCGAAGTTCAGAGCTAATGACCAAGGCGTTTATTCAATCTCTTCATTGGAACCACAGTATAAATATGTGGCCATGATGACATGCTAGTTATACGGGAGAGAAGACACATCACATTTTTACCTAGCGTGGGTGCCTCTAATGTTTTGGGTCACAGAAGGTTGCTCTTTTAACTGGGCAAGGATGCTTTCGGATAGCTTGGCCAATCGGGTCACAGAGTATCGGGAGCAAAAGGAGAGTGGGAAGGCGTCATCGTTCTTCATGTTTGCATACATTATGGATGCAATCTGTTCTATGACACCATTTCCATTAAAGATATGGGGCTGGACTCCGGTCGAAGACAAACCCATACATGTATACCATGAAAAGCTATGGGAAAACAAAGCAGAAAAGTTCACATATGAAATTTTTAACTGGGTGATGGTGCCCTGCATATCACCATTTTTGGTCACCCTCCACCTCGTATCTTAGACAAGATTGTGACAAATCTGAGCAGCATAGCGGACTGGTACGTGGAGGCAGAGTTTTCATACTTCAGAGTTTTCGGGGCCTCCGTTCCCCCGCATGCACTGCCATTGTTCATTCCTGACAAGCTGGCTTGTTGCGAGGTCGCTCGAAAGACAATAATTGGTGGTGTAAGTAAAGATCTCAAAGGGTATTCGAAGAAGCTGTGGCTGTCTTTTCCCATTCCTTTAAATTCTTATTCTTTATCAGATTTCGGGCATGCCAAAGCTGAGGCCGCTTCCCTGGAAAACCTAAATTTGGTCTCTATCAAATACAAGAAGCACGATCCACAGAGGGTCGTGAGAAATCATTTGGCAAATTGTGGGCTAAAAAGATTTGGACATGAGAATTCACCCCCAGATGATGTTTTCCGAGGAGCGATGTCTTATGAGGAAATTCTAGTCTGGATTCAATCCTTGGCGCTCGAGGATAGAGCCAAGGTATTGAAGTTCCAGGGACACCGACGCAACTGTCTCCCCGCTGTACTGCGCAGTGAGGGTCCCGATATTTCGGAAATGAAACAAAAGGATGCTGAAGGTTCTAAAGATGCAACTCCTGGCCAGGGAAAACACCGGGACAAGGAGGAACAAACAAAGAGTCCAGAAGCAGAGGAAAAGACTCCGGACCCACCAAGAAACAGAATCCGGAGACCGAGACAAAGACCCCAGAACCACCAAAGAAGCAGAACCCGGTCGACACCCTAGGAAAATCGGTGAAACAGATCAGAGCACCCATCACATCTGTCACCCCCTTGCAGTCGACGCAGGGAAACATAAAAGAAGGATGGATATTTAATGAGGAGTTGAGGCCCATAAGAGCAGAAGAACTCCCTCTGAACGAGTTTTTCTTTGATAAAAAGAGAAAAGCAGTAGTAAAAAGAGAATTCTACCAGGAAGGAGAGTCGACTGCCAAAAAGTATAAGGTTATGACAAATGGAAAAGATAAAAAGAACAAGCAATTCGCCACTAAAATTGAAGGGACGCTAGGGGCGTATGCCTCAGCGAATAAATTCTCAGTCGGACTTTTGAAGAACCAACTTAAAAGAAAGAATCGCCTAATCAGGACTCTTGAAGCCAGATTGGCCACTGCTGCGGAGAATGCTAAAGGTCAGGCGAGCGTGGAAATAGAACAGGCCAGATTGGCTGACAAAAATGAAATAGAGGTGCTCAAAGCTAAGCTTGAGCAAACACAGTTGGTGATCTAGGATGGTCGGACGCAGGTGAGCCAACAGAGTAGTTTGATTGAACAGCTGCGAGCTCAGGTAGAAATCGTCGAGAGCAGAATGTTAGACCTCGGGATATTTAAATCCCAAGCGAGCGAGATTCGAAGCAGAATCTCTTCGACACAGCAGAATTTGCTCGCCAAGGTGGGAGCGATCCGGGAACACTGTCTGTTGATAAATCAAGTTTATGATATTTTATCGGTTAGAGAAAGGGATGCAGGAGCGGCTCGGTTCACCTTCCAGGAGGTGGTAATAGCCACGAACAACCGGGTTTCGGCGGGTACGCACATTTCCTTAAATCTCTTCGACATCATTCTCAAAACGACAACTAACTGGGCCGAACTTGAACAATCATGGACAGCCATTGAACGAGACATAACTACCCAGGAACAGTTGGAAGCTAGACAACGCCAACGTAGAAACCTTCTCTAGTTTCCTTCACCTAAGGTCTACGCTTCCATATTCTACACCTATCACCCACTTCCGGATGCCTTGACACTATACGTTTAAGCCTTGAGTACAGACTTAGGAACAACATCTTACTGGCGCCGTTGCCGGGGAATGAAGTTACGAAATCCTTTTCCCTGGGAAAATGACAAATTATTTTTCATTGAAAGTGTTACCCATTGATAGTGAACAACGAGTACACACCTTTTAAGGCTTTTTATCTTTCACTTGGCGACTCCACGAGAAATAAACTGGAATTTGGTCGAAGGAATACCAGACAAAACCCGGATGGTATGCAGATTATGCCCGTTACCGATCCCAAAAAAATACTAAAGGCAAGAGGCTCTTTTAAAAAAACCTCTTCAGTTTACAAACCTGAAACCACATCACTGAAGGCTGAGAGTCCTTCGGAATCCTCAAATTCGCTAGGTCCTTGCTTTGGCGCTAAAGATTCAACGCCAATCCGTTCCGAAATTAGGAGTGAGATTCATCCAACGATCCCCTTAGCACACAAGGGGAAGGACCCGTTTGAAAGTTCGTCGGATTTTAAAATACCTTCCTTTCTTCAGTTGAATCTCCTGACTTCACCAAATTCCGAAGAGTGTGTTACACACTCGTTTCTCACACCCGTCGGTTTTCCCGATTCCGTCTCTTTCAAGTCCGAGGAACCGAGTCCTCGCGTCCCTTATCTTTACTCATCAGATTTTCCTCTTCGCGAAGAAAATAAAGATTCCCTTTTAATTTTCCAAAACCCCCTTTATAACTTTCCACAAACAACAATGGCAGCCACTGGAGGAGGAGGTGGAGGGTTTATAGGAGGAGGAGGAGGGTTTATCGGAGGAGGAGGGGGAGGAGTCCCTCTAGGGGGAGGTGGAGGAGTCCCTCTAGGAGGAGGTGGAGGTCAGGGGCCTGCCCCCGCTCCCAAATTTTTCGCGAATGTTGCAGCCAGATACGCTCAATTAGTATTGCCCGTCCCCCTACACGATCTTCCAAAAAATTACATAAAAAATTTACCGAAATTCACTGGAGAGGGGGATCTGACTGCGGCCGAACATATTAATTTTTTCGACCAATTCGTAGATATCTTCGGTATCGAGCACGATGATGTATATTCGAGACTCCTTGTCCAAAATTTTGAAGGTCAGGTCCGAACTTGGTTTCGGAGCCTACCCACGGCTTCTATCCTGTCATATGACGCTTTGGAAGATGCTTTCCTTAGAAAATGGGCTGAGCGAAAAGACCATCTCTATTATCTAACCGAATTTGGGTCTTTGAAGAAAAAGAACTTAGAAACAGTCATGGAATTCATCCAGATATTTAACAAGCTGTACAATAAAATCCCAGCTGAAGTCAAACCATCTCAACTCGCGGCCAAAGTGACTTTCGTCGGAGCTTTCGAGCCGGATTTCGCACTACTTTTGCGAGAGCGAAGGGGAGCCACCTTAAACCGTATGCAGGACGATGCGGTAGAGATAGAATCTAATATGATGGCTTCGAGTAAACTTAAGGCTAGAGTAGAGACTGGAAACCAAGAGACCAAGCGATTCAGAGAACAAGCGGGTCCTTCAGGGTACAATAGATCCTCAGACGATAGGGTGGATGATATGGCTAGAGTGATCAAAGAACTGTCAAATAAAATATCCAGAATGGAACTCGAACATGCCAACGCTGACTCTTACCCCAAAAAAGAATTCAAGAGGAATCAAAACCCTCCTAATCAACAAAGACAAATAAAAAATGAGGATCAAAAGATACAGGCTCCTTTAAAGATCGAAAATTTTATAGGAGCGAACGGTTTTCAAGACTACGGAGATTCAGATAATGACATCACGAACTTCGGTGATGACTGTAGTCAACCATATCTGACTCGCGAGGACTATGAAAAATATTTACACACGCCACAATCGTCAAATGAAGGTGAAGGAGGTGATCACACTGATCTCTATGAATCTCAACCAGAAACCGAGATAATGATGGCCGATTTTCAACCAAAGTACAACCTAAGATCTAAGAATAAGCCCACCTCCATGACTCAACCCAAGAAAATCCTGCAAAGAGGCCAAGCTTATGAGCCTCCTTCGGACGAGACCCCATTACCCAACAACAAAACTAGAAGAGTAAGCACTCAAGAGTCCAAGGTGGAAAAAGTTGGAACTCAAACACAGGAGACCGAACCCGTAAATAAAGCTACGTCTTCAACTAGGACCATGAATGATAAAGCTGTCTAGACAAATAAGTCAGAAAGGAAGAATTCAGAAGTCTCAACCGGAGAAACATACAAGGTGAGCGGAGCTTTCAGTTTTGAAAATGAGTTAAACAAAATTAAGATACCAATCCCTTTGGTGGAATTAGCGAAAAACCCCGTTTATCGTAAACAAATTACCAAAATGATAGGTGTCTCTGAACTAGAAAGCCAGTCCGATGTTATAAACTTGGAAGATGATAGACCTAACATCACCTTTGGTCCCCATTTTGAAGGGTCGAAAGACAACATTGCTCCCTTTTATATCACTCTGAATGTATATGATCAGTTGCTGCATAATTGTATGTTAGACTCCGGAGCTTCCCATAATGTTATGCCCAAGATTATAATGGAGAAGCTGGGTCTCCAGATCACAAGACCTTATGGAAATTTGTACTCTTTTGATTCGAGGAAGGTTAAATGCATGGGGATGATAAAAGATCTGGTAGTTACCCTGGCGCAGGTCCCGGTTAAGAGTATCCTGATGGATGTGGTTATCGCAGATATTCCCCCTAAGTATGGCATGCTGTTATCTAGGTCATGGGGAGACAAGTTGGGAGGTTCTCTACAGTTGGACATGACTTATGCCACAATCCCTGTGTTCGGTGGTCAGTTCACTCGTTTGTACAGAGAAACAAGATTGGCATATACGGTCAGTGACCCTCAAAACCCAAATAACTTCCCTATTTACATTGCAGACCAAGATCTGGGAAATTTCATCTTGTCTTTTGATGATGGTCTGGATGCTTGTCCAGAGGAAATCGTTACAAATCAAGAGGAGTTAAACCTCATGATAGAGGATCTGTGTAGTACTGGTGTTTGGAAAATGTATTTTGACGGTGCTTTATCTTCTGAAGGAGAAGGTGCTAGAGTGATTTTAGTGGCGCCTGAAGGTAAGTTCATTGTTCCTTTCTCTTACCATTTGCAGTGGGACATAGATTACACTAATAACGTATGCGAATATGAATCATTGATCTTAGGATTAGAGGCTACCAAAAAGATAAATATAAGAAACTTGGAGGTATATGGCGATGCCGAATTAATAGTCAAACAAGTAAACCGACAATACCTAGCCAAGCATCCCAGACTAAGAGCGTATAGAAATTGTGCTTGGGATATCATGGAAATTTTTTTCTCATCTATAAACATCCATTTTATCCCTCGCGCAGAAAATCTACATGCCGATGCTTTGGCAAAGGTAGCTTCAACCTTCTCTCCTCCCACGACTTTTAAACTGAAGTATCACATTGAAATCAGATACAAACCCTCCATACCAGACAATGTCCGACACTGACAAGTCTTTGAAGATGACGAACAGATTAAGAAATTCCTTACAGCAGTAGGTGAATGCTCTGAAACTCATGCTAATCAAGAAAATCAAAATGACTCAAAGTGGATCATGCAAGAAGGGGAAGACCCTGAAACCTTCCGAGAAAAAATTGCGGATCAGTGTATGTTGATCCTTAAAAGTAATCAGATTCCGAAAGGCTTAATTCCTTTAGAAAGACTTTTTGATCAGAATGATGTAACTGTGAAATCTACTTTGCAGCCCCAACCAGAAGAAGTGGAGGACTGTGATATAGGAACTGAAAAAGAGTCCAGGGTAGTAAAGATATCCAAGTTCCTCCCTCCCAAAGTAAAGGTCAAGTACAGAGACTTACTCAGATAGTATAAAGATGTTTTCGCCTGGTCCTATGATGAATTGAAAATGTATGACACTTCCATTATTGATCATAAGATACCGTTGTAGCCTGGGGTCAAACCGTTTAGGCAAAAGCTTAGGCAAATTAACCCCATTATGTTACCTGTCATAGAAAAAGAAGTTAAAAAACTCTTGGACGTGAAAATAATTGTACCTCTGAGATATTCGGACTGGGTAGCTAACCTAGTCCCAGTCAGGAAAAAGAACGGGGAAATCAGACTATGTGTGGATTTCCGGAACTTAAACAAGTCGTCTCTCAAAGATAATTATCCGCTGCCCAAGATGGACCATGTACTAGAAAAAGTAGTTGGATCAAACCGAATGTCTATGATAGATGGGTTCTCTGGTTATAACCAAATCTCCATGAATGAACAAGACAGGGAAAAGACTGCTTTCACCACACCGTGGGGTACATTTATGTATGATAAAATGTTGTTTGGTTTGATGAATGCAGGGGCTACATTCTAGCGCGCTATGGACATCGCTTTCATAGGAGAAAGAGACAAGTTCGTAGTCATTTACCTCGACGATTTGACGGTTTTTTCTAAAACCGATGAAGAACACTTGATCCATCTGAAACAGACTTTCGAGAATTGCCGCAGGTTTGGTCTATCTTTGAATCCAAAGAAATCACATTTCGCTATGCGAGAAGGTAATCTTCTGGGCCATATCTTATCTAGAGATGGGATCAGGATTGATCCTAAGAGGATTGAAGCAATAAATACTATAAATATTCCCAGAAATGTAAAGGAGATTCAATCTTTCTTAGGAACTATAAATTTTTTACGAAGGTTTATCCCCAATTTCGCTGAGATTGTCAAATTGATCACAGGAATGTTGAAGAAGGATAGCGGAGTGAATTGGACGACTGAAGCCAGAGCATTGTTCGCGCATATTAAAAAAGTCATAAGCGAGGCACCTGTGTTAGCAAGCCTAGATTATCTGAAAGATTTTCTTATCTTCTCGTTTGCTTCTGAACATACTATCGCTGCGGTGCTCCTACAAAAGGATGACGAAGGGTTCAAACGACCGATCACATTTTTTAGCAAGAGCCTCAGAGATGCAGAACTGAAGTATGACATAATAGAAAAGCAGGCGTACGCCATGGTAAAAGCGCTAAAGGCGTTTAGAACTTATGTACTACATTAAAAAATTATCGCGTACGTGCCTACCAGTTCTGTGAAAGATATCCTGGTACAGCCAGACAGTGATGGAAAGAGAGGGCGATGGATTGCTAAAATCCAAGAATTCGATTTGGAAGTTAAACCGACCAAATTGATAAAAGGGCAAGGCCTAGCCAGACTCTTAGCTGAATCAAATCTCAGGGCTCTTGATATCAATTGCCTGCAGGGAAGCGACGAAGACACAGACCTAAATGAACCAGATGAAGAAACGAGTCCCAACGAGATCGAAGAGAAGTTCTTATCATCGGGCTGGTACAGAGACATAGTGTTTTTCTTGCTGAACCTATGATGCCTAGACGAACTATCACCGTCTAAAGGCAGAACCTTAAAACTCCATGCAGTTAAATATTGTATATCTAAAATCCAGCTATATTGGAAGGATCCACTCGGGTTCCTGCTAGTCTGTTTGGTAGAATCAGAAACCCAGCGGGTTATAGATGAATTTCATAAAGGAGTTTGTGGGGGGTATCACGCATGGAGAGCTATAGCCTACAAAATCTTGAGGGCGGGATATTACTGGCTGAAACTCTTTTCAGACGTCAATGCCAATGTGCGTGCCTGCAACCCTTGTCAAATATTTGCTGGTAAACAGAAACTCCCTGCACTGCCACTCGTTCCAGTCAAAGATGAAACTCCATTTCAACAATGGGGTCTAGACTTTATAGGGGATATTAATCCCCATTCCAGTGCTCAACATAAGGGGATCTTAACAGCTACAGATTATTTTACTAAGTGGGTGGAATCCATTACAACCAAAAGGGCAACAGACTCGGTGGTGATCGATTTCTTGGAAGTCAATATTTTGTCAAGATTCGGTTGTCACCGAAAGATAGTTACCGATAATGCCCAGGCCTTTAAATCAATGGCTATGATCATCTTCTGTCAGAAGTATAACATTGTTCTTGGCCATTCCACTGCATATTACCCCCAGGGGAACGGATTGGCCGAATCATCTAACAAGATCCTGGTGAACATAATCAAGAAAGTACTGGACGAAAATAAAAGGTCTTTGCATGTGCACTTGAAATACGCATTATGGGCAAATCGCATCAGCACTAAAAGGTCTATCGGCATTTCGCCGTTTCAAATGGTCTATGGGACAGATGCGGTCCTATCTATAAACCTAGCACTGCCAGTGATGAATTTATGGTAGGATCAGAACGAAGAAGCCAATCATTTAACCAGGAGAATTAATCAGCTGATTGAGGTTCAACAACATAGAGTTGAAGTTGATGAAAAGATGCAGAAGTACCAAGATGATATGAAAGCATTGTTCGATCTTAAGTTAAAGGATAGGGAATTCCTTCCAGGTGACTTAGTGCTAAGATGGGATGCAAGAAAAGAGGAAGCCGCGAAGCATGGTAAATTTGACCACCTCTGGTATGGACCATTTAGGGTCTCGGCTCCGGAAGGGAAAAATTCCTTCCTTCTGGAAAATATAGACGGAGAAGTCCTCAGCGCCCCTGTCAACGGGTGGTATCTAAAGCATTACATGACGTAACAGTCGCCAGTTAAAACCAAAAAAAAATAAAGAAAAAAAAAATCGTAAATAAATAAATTTCATTATATGTGTTTTCTACATACATATATTTTCATTTAAACATTTGCTTTTGATTTTCGGTTTTTGTTCATAAACTCTCGACACATTTCCAATAAGATTCGTATTTTCTTTTTACAGGATTCCAGCTGCATACGAAAACTAGCAGGGAAAGTAATTTGTAGGACGGTGTCAGAAATAGAGCGGCATAAAACAGGTGATACCTAGAATAGTTTCACATTACGCAAAGAAAGTGAAATGAAAAGGTAAAAAGGAACTTTCTCCAAAACGTATGTTATGAAAGACTGTTAAAGGAAACCAAGGTAACGTCATTCAAACCACAATATCGGCTAAAATGTTAGATAACAGGATCATTACTTGGCTTGATAATCTTTGATTTAAGATAATTTGAATGATACGCCCAATCAAAAAATGGTCAGTCGAAGTAAACTATCCCCAAAGATATCTACAAGAGTCAGTCTTGAGTTGTTTCATCGCTACCTAGCACCCTGCCTGTCTTCAGGTCTGACTTTTGACAAGCCACCAACTTCTTGTTCCATTATGAAGGAATAAAAGTTTTCGTTTTAGCCTCGTGAGTTTCAAAACAGATCGTGGAAAGAAAGTGAGTCTTCACAACTACTTGATCCCCTGCTAAGCAAAGGAATGTTTAGAGCGATCCTAACTTTCCTAGGTTTTTCAACAACATCAGAAGATTAAAGCTTGCNTTTCCTTTTCCTCCCTAAGAATGAAGATGTCGTAAAGGTCAAGGGAAGGTTGGTACCGAGTAATAAAAGTAGGTTGACAGACCTCTAATGCAAAAGATTACACAGATATCAGCCCTGATACAAACTGATTGCCCCCATCTTCGCGCTAGAAAAATAAATTATAAGACCGGTGGTGAAAGGAAATTCAGAAATGATTTCCCCCACCTAGTCCAGAAGATGGTGAAAGGAAATTCAGAAATGATTTCCCTCGTCTCATCATTTAAATGCATAAATATATCCCGAAGTGGTGAAAGGAAATTCAGTGAAAGGGGCCAGATAACTTCACCGGGGTACTAAACAGGCTCGCTGGCAGTGAAGCAATGTTTGAGATATCTGTAAGGCTGTTATACATGAATATCACTCTACTCTGGTAACCAATGCTTTCTAAAAACCTGATCCAGATCCCAAATTCAGACGAGACTTCCCGATTAAAAAACATATAATCTCATTCTTTTGATGCAAGCCAAGAGCCACAATATCTGTTGGGTCTCCTAGGGTTGTTTTGACTGTCTTAAAACATACCGAAAGTTAGTAGTGGGAAAGGGAAAATTGTGAAAGGGACTACAACTGTGTTTAAAAAGAGTATCTGATTTTGAAAAAACTTCTCAAGGTAAAGAACATAGTCTTTTCCCCCCTTCGATTCTCTTTCCTTGGAAATTTTCCGCCTGATTGAGTTTTCGACTCCATTTACCCAATATTGGCACGTGGTCTACTGTTCTTCCCACCTCACAGGAAGGCGGGATCCCTAGTTGGAGCCTATGTTGGAGCCGCCCTTGTTTTTTAGCCTATCGCAATTTTCATTTTGGTGTTTGAAATCTAAAAAGGGTTTTCTTTTTCCCTCTGAGATATTGAGACCTCAGAGACTCTGTCGCGTAAGCAACGACGATTTTTCTACTCTCGAAACAAGTCCTACATTTCGTAAGAATGTTCCCTCTTTCGGCTCTACTTCAAGATCTCGCAGACCGGATACTATAATTCATGAATTCACACGTCCCGAGTCACGAAACGACGAAGTCATTTTAAGTTTTCACTCAAGACACTAACAAGGGAAAAATGTTTTTCCCCATGATTAGACGTCGTCGGGGTTTCGCGCCTCGGCGTTCGCCAAACCCAAATTTTTATTTTTATAGCCCCGAGACCGAGAACACGGGGTCCCTTTTGGATAACCCATGTTAAGAATTAAAGGCAAAGGGGCTAACCGTGGTTAAAGTTTTTCTCAGCATTTCGTCACTTGACACTATATTTTTCGAAGTTACGGATTCTAAAACCCGACTCACGAAGTCACGATGATAATTATAACATGATCAATTAATCTCTTAATCCAAGCTTATCTTCCCCTTAATTAAGTCTTGTTATCGCAATCTCGCGGTTTCGCAACTCGACATATAAATCTCCCAGAAACTTACCTTTGAAACTTCGAGTCGCGATATGACGAAAGTAATAATTATAAAATTAATCAAGCCCCAAATCTTGATTACCTTTAATTAAACCAAAATAGGTCCTCGCAGTCTCGAGAGTTGGAGACTCAAAATGTTAAGGGAAAATCCCCGATACAACGAATAGAGAGATATTAATTACCGTTGGCGAGATTGGGGTAATTAAGCTTAATCAAGACACATCCCATGTTTCAATGCTTGCATGATTCTCGAGGAAGCCTTATCACTCCATGCCCCAACTGACTTTTAAACCGCCAAAATTTATGACATTAATGGGGAAATAGGGTAAATCTATGTGTAAGATCGGATTTTTACGGCATAAATTTATATCTAATTTTGAATTGACAGGTTTGTTTTGAAAGGTACCGAGTTTTTCAAATATATGTAAGAGCTACAATTCATTGTAACAAATGAATTTTCATAGCACGCAGAGCTCATCACTTCTGAGTAAACTAACTTCTGTATGTATACGTAGTTCTATCGCAGAAGAGCTAAGACGCAAGCTTTAGCCATGGCTCTACGAAAAGTAGCGAAGGAGAATGTTGAGGTTGCAGGACAAAGCTCAGACAATGTCTCCGATACTTCACCCCGAAGTGTCGACTCAGTCCCTAACTGGTCATTTGTTTCAGACATCCTGCAATCTGAATTGGTAGATTATTCAGACGACTCCGACGACAACAAAAAATATGATCTAAACACCAAGTACAAAATAGTCATCCAATCCGAAATGCATAGAGTAGCAGCCCGACCACGGTTGCTTCCATATTATGACATGGTCCGATGGGCGTTGGATCATGTGGACATACCGACCAGGACTATCATGAGTGAGCAGAGAGTCACTATAGGGACTTTTAGGCCTGAGCATCTGCAGACCATGTATAAGCTACCTACGACATCCAAATACACATATGGCGCTGAGTTCCTGGAGGAATTCAAGGAGAAGGAGTGCAAACAATATGATAAAACCATGTCCGGTTTTATAAAGGATTGGGTTTCGCGCACCGCGAAGTTCAGAGCTAATGACCAAGGCGTTTATTCAATCGCTTCGTTGGAACCGTAGTATAAATATGTGGCCATGATGACATGTCGGTTATACGGGAGAGAGGACACATCACATTTTTACCTAGCGTGGGTGCCTCTAATGTTTCGGGTCGCAAAAGGTTTCTCTTTTAACTGGGCAAGGATGCTTTCAGATAGCTTGGCCAATCGGGTCACAGAGTATCAGGAGCAGAAGGAGAGTGGGAAGGCGTCATCGTTCCTCATGTCCGCATACATTATAGATGCAATCTGTTCTATGACACCATTTCCATTAATGAGTTGGGGCTAGACTCTGGTCGAAGACAAACCCATACATGTATACCATGAAAAGCTATGGGAAAACAAAGAAAAAAAGTTCACATATAAAATTTTAACTGGGTGATGGTGCCCCTGCATATCACCATTTTTGGTCACCCTCCACCTCATATCTCGGATAGCATTGCGACAAATCTGAGAAGCATAGCGGAATGGTATGTGGAGGCAGAATTTTCATACTTCAGAGTTTTCGGGGCCTCCATTCCCCCGCATGCGCTGCCATTGTTCATTCCTGACAAGCTATCAGCGGGTGTAAGACCAATCTGCATTTTCAGAATTCTACATATATTCTATGCTACGTCGGTTGTTTCCTTACAATTTTCCTCTTCTGTTTACATGTCATATTTCCCTTTGACAGGAGTCTTGCGTTATATACATCTGAATGTTCTTCCCCCACTTCACACCTTTTATTAAAATATAATACAGTTACGGGAAAGAGCCTTAGATTTTCATTCATATTTTATCTCTACAATCGTAAATTCTCTGTTATGCGACCCAACTGAGACAACACTTAATCGGTTTTAAAGTCTTTCTTACCTTTACTGTTCCTCCCATGACAGTTCCTGTGCCAACTCAACCTAACGTTGAACCCAGACTATCGAATCAAACGCACATTGCCTTAAATCTCTTCGACATCATTCTCAAAACGACAACTAACCGGGCCGAACTTGAACAATCATGGACAACCATTGAACGAGACATAACTACCCAGGAACAGTTGGAAGCTAGACAACGCCAATGTAGAAACCTTCCCAAGTTTCCTTCACTGAAGGTCTATGCTTCCATCTTCTACACCTATCACCCACTTCCAGATGCCTTGACACTGTACGTTTAAGCCTTGAGTACAGACTCAGGAACAACATCTTACTGGCGCCGTTGCCGGGGACCGAAGTTACGAAATCCTTTTCCCTAGGAAAATGACAAATTGTTTTTCATTGAAAGTGTTACCCATTGATAGTGAACAATGAGTACACACCTTTTAAGGCTTTTTATCTTTCACTTGGCAACTCCACGAGAAATAAACTGGCATTCGGTCGAAGGAATACCAGACAAAACCCGGATGGTACGCAGATTATGCCCGTTACCGATCCCGAAAAAATTCTAAGGGCGAGAGGCTCTTTTAAACCAACTGCTTCAGTTTACAAACCTAAAACCACATCACTGAAGGCTGAGAGTCCTTCTGAATCCTCAACTTCGCTCAGTCCTCGCTTTGGCACTAAAGATTCAATGCCAATCCGTTTCGAAATTAGGAGTGAGATTCATCCAACGATCCCCTTAGCACACAAGGGTAAGGACTCGTTTGAAAGTTCGTCGGATTTTACCTTCATTTCTTCAGTTGAATCTCCCGACTTCACCAAATTCCAAAGAGTGTGTTACACACTCGTTTCTCACACCCGTCGGTTTTCCCGATTCTGTCTCTTGCAAGTCCGAGGAACCGAGTCCTCGCGTCCCTTATCTTTCCTCATTAGATTTTCCTCTTCGCGAAGAAAATAAAGATTCCCTTTAAATTTTCCAAAACCCCCTTTATAACTTTCCACAAACAATGATGGCAGCCGCCGGAGGAGGAGGTGGAGGGTTTATAGGAGGAGGAGGAGGGTTTATCGAAGGAGGAGGGGGAGGATTCCCTCTAGGGGGAGGTGGAGGAGTCCCTCTAGGAGGAGGTGGAGGTCAGGGGCCTGCCCCCCCTCCCAGAGTTTTCGCGAAGGTTGCAGCCAAATACACCCCATTAGTATTTCCCGTCCCTCTACACGATCTTCCAGAAAATTACATAAAAAATTTACCGAAATTCACCGGAGAGGGGGATCTGACTGCGGCCGAACATATTAATTTTTTCGACCAATTCACAGATATCTTCGGTATCGAGCACGAGGATGTATATTCGAGACTCCTTGTCCAAAATTTTGAAGGTCAGGTCCGAACTTGGTTTCGGAGCCTACCGGCAGCTTCTATCCTATCATATGATGCTTTGGAAGATGCTTTCCTCAGACAATGGGGCGAGTGAAAAAACCATCTCTATTATCTAACCGAATTTGGGTCTTTGAAGAAAAAGAACTCAAAAACAGTCATGGAATTCATCCAGAGATTTAACAAGCTGTACAATAAAATCCTAGCTGAAGTCAAACCATCTCAACCCGCGGCCAAAGTGACTTTCGCCGGAGCTTTCGAGCCGGATTTCGCACTACGTTTGCGAGAGCGAAGGGGAGCCACCTTAAACCGTATGCAGGATGATGCAGTAGAGATAGAATCTAATATGATGGCTTCGGGTAAACTTAAGGCTAGAGTAGAGACTGGAAACCGAGAGACCAAGCGATTCACAAAACAAGCGGGTCCTTCAGGGTACAATAGATCCTCAGACGATAAGGTGGACGATATGGCTAGAGTGATCAAAGAACTGTCAAATAAAATATCCAGTATGGAACTCGAACAGGCCAAGGCTGAATCTTACCCCAAAAAAGAATTCAAGAGGAATCAAAACCCTCCTAATCAACAAAGACAAATAAAAAATGAGGATCAAAAGATACAGGCTCCTTTAAAGACCGAAAATTTTATAGGAGCGAACGATTTTCAACACTACGAAGATTCAGATAATGACGTCACGAACTTCGGTGATGACTGTAGTCAACCATATCTGACTCGCGAGGACTATGAAAAATATTTACACATGCCACAATCGTCAAATGAAGGTGAAGGAGGTGATCACACTGATCTCTGTGAATCTCAACCAGAAACCGAGATAATGATGGCCGATTTTCAACTAAAGTACAACCTAAGATCTAAGAATAAGCCCACCTCCACAACTCAACCCAAGAAAATCCTGCAAAGAGGCCAAGCTTATGAGCCTCCTTCGGACGAGACCCCATTACCCAACAACAAAACTAGAAGAGTAAGCACTCAAGAGTCCGAGGTGGAAAAAGTTGGAACTCAAACACAGGAGACCGAACCCGTAAATAAAGCTACGTCTTCAACTAGGACCATGAATGATAAAGCTGTCCAGACAAATAAGTCAAAAAGGAAGAATTCGGAAGTCTCAATCGGAGAAACAGACAAGGTGAACGGAGCTTTCAGTTTTGAAAATGAGTTAAACAAAATTAAGATACCAATCCCTTTGGTGGAATTAGCGAAAAACCCAGTTTATCGCAAACAAATTACCAAAATGATAGGTGTCTCTGAACTAGAAAGCCAGTCCGATGTTATAAACTTGGAAGATGATAGACCTAACATCACCTTTGGTCCCCATTTTGAAGGGTCCAAAGACAACATCGCTCCCTTTTATATCACTCTGAATGTATATGATCAATTGCTGCATAATTGTATGTTAGACTCTGGAGATTCCCATAATGTTATGCCCAAGATTATAATGGAGACGCTGGGTCTCCAGATCACAAGACCTTATGGAAATATGTACTCTTTTGATTCGAGGAACGTTAAATGCATGGGGATGATAAAAGATCTGGTAGTTACCCTGGCGCAGGTCTCGATTAAGAGTATCCTGATGGATGTGGTTATCGCAGATATTCCCCCTAAGTATGGCATGTTGTTATCTAGGTCATGGGGAACCAAGTTGGGAGGTTATCTATAGTTGGACATGACTTATGCTACAATCCCTGTGTTCGGTGGTCAGTTCACTCGGTTGTACAGAGAAACAAGATTAGCATATACGGTTAGTGACCCTCAAAACCCAAATAACTTCCCTATTTACATTGCAGACCAAGATCTGGGAAATTGCATCTTGTCTTTTGATGATGGTATGGATGCTTGTCCAGAGGAAATCGTTAAAAAGCAAGAGGAGTTAAACCTCATGACAGAGGATCTGTGTAGTACTGGTGCCTTGAAAATGTATTTTGACGGTGCTTTATCTTTTTAAGGAGCAGGTGTTGGAGTGCTTTTAGTGGCACCTGAAGGTAAGTTCATTGTTCCTTTCTCTTACCATTTGCAATGGGACATAGATTACACTAATAACATATGCGAATATGAAGCATTGATCTTAGGATTAGAGGCTGCCAAAAAGCTAAATATAAGAAACTTGGAGGTATATGGCGATGCCGAATTAATAGTCAAACAAGTAAACCGACAGTACCTAGCCAAGCATCCCAGACTAAGAGCGTATAGAAATTGTGCTTGGGATATCATGGAAAAATATTTCTCATCTGTAAACATCCATTTTATCCCTCGCGCAGAAAATCTACATGCCAATGCTTTGGCAAAGGCAGCTTCAACCTTCTCTCCTCCCACGACTTTTAAACTGAAGTATCACATTGAAATCAGATACAAACCCTCCATACCAGACAATGTCTGACACTGGCAAGTCTTTGAAGATGATGAACAGATTAAGAAATTCCTTACAGCAGTAGGCGAATTCTCTGAAACTCATGTTGATCAAGAAAATCAAAATGACTCAATGTGGATCATGCAAGAAGGGGAAGACCCTAAAACCTTCCGAGAAAAAATTGTGGATCACCGTATGCTGATCCTTAAAAGTAATCAGATTCCGAAAGGCTTAATTCCTTTAGAAAGACTTTTTGATCAGAACGACGTACCTGTGAAATCTACTTTGCAGCCCCAACCAGAAGAAGTGGAGGACTGTGATATAGGAACTGAAAAAGAGTCCAGGGTAGTAAAGAGTTCCTCCCTCCCAAAGTAAAGGTCAAGTACAGAGACTTACTCAGACAGTATAAAGATGTTTTCGCCTGGTCCTATGATGAATTGAAAATGTATGACACTTCCATTATTGATCATAAGATATCGTTGAAGCCTGGGGTCAAACCGTTTAGGCAAAAGCTTAGGCAAATTAACCCCATTATGTTACCTGTGATAGAAAAAGAAGTTAAAAAACTCTTGGACACGAAAATAATTGTACCTCTGAGATATTCGGATTGGGTAGCTAACCTAGTCCCAGTCAGGAAAAAGAACGGGGAAATCAGACTGTGTGTGGATTTCCGGAACTTAAACAAGTCGTCTCTCAAAGATAATTATCCGCTGCCCAAGATGGACCATGTACTAGAAAAAGTAGTTGGATCAAACCGAATGTCTATGATAGATGGGTTCTCTGGTTATAACCAAATCGCCATGAATGAACAAGACAGGGAAAAGACTGCTTTCACCACACCGTGGGGTACATTTATGTATGACAAAATGTTGTTTGGTTTGATGAATGCAGGGGCTACATTCCAGAGCGCTATCGACATCGCTTTCGTAGGAGAAAGAGACAAGTTTGTAGTCATTTACCTCGACGATTTGACGGTTTTTTCTAAAACCGATGAAGAACACTTGATCCATCTGAAACAGACTTTCGAGAATTGCCGCAGGTTTGGTCTATCTTTGAATCCAAAGAAATCACATTTCGCTATGCGAGAAGGTAAGCTTCTAGGCCATGTCATATCTAGAGATGGGATCAGGATTGATCCTAAGAGGATTGAAGCAATAAATACAATAAATATTCCCAGAAATGTAAAGGAGATTCAATCTTTCTTAGGAACTATAATTTTTTTACGAAGGTTTATCCCCAATTTCGCTGAGATTGTCAAATTGATCACAGGAATGTTGAAGAAGGATAGCAAAGTAAATTGGACGACTGAAGCCAGAGCATCGTTCGCGCATATTGAAAAATTCATAAGCGAGGCACCTGTGTTAGCAAGCCCAGATTATCTGAAAGATTTTCTTATCTTCTCGTTTTCTTCTGAACATACTATCGTCGTGGTGCTCCTACAAAAGGATGAAGAAGGGTTCGAACGACCGATCACATTTTTTAGCAAGAGCCTTAGAGACGCAGAACTGAAGTATGACATAATAGAAAAGCAGGCGTACGCCATGGTAAAAGCGCTAAAGGCGTTCAGAACTTATGTACTACATTAAAAAATTATCGCGTACGTGCCTACCAGTTCTATGAAAGATATCCTGGTACAGCCAGAAAGTGATGGAAAGAGAGGGCGATGGCTTGCTAAAATCCAAGAATTTGTTTTGGAAGTTAAACTGACCAAATTGATAAAAGGGAAAGGCCTAGCCAGACTCTTAGCTGAATCAAATCTCAGGGCTCTTGATATCAATTGCCTGTAGGGAAGCGACGAAGACACGGACCTAAATGAACCAGATGAAGAAATGAGTCCCAACCAGATCGAAGATAAGTTCTTATCATCGGGCTGGTACAGAGACATAGTGTTTTTCTTGCTGAACCTAAGATGCCCAGACGAACTATCACCGTCTAAAGGCAGAACCTTAAAACTCCATGTAGTTAAATATTGTATATCTGAAATCCAGCTATATTGGAAGGATCCACTCGGGTTCCTGCTAGTCTGTTTGGTAGAATCAGAAACCCAGTGGGTTATAGATGAATTTCATAAAGGAGTTTGTGGGGGGCATCACGCATGGAGAGCTACAGCCTACAAAATCTTGAGGGCGGGATATTACTGGCCGAAACTCTTTTCGGACATCAATGCCAAAGTGCGTGCCTGCAACCCTTGTCAAATATTTGCTGGTAAACAGAAACTCCCTGCACTGCCACTCGTTCCAGTCAAAGCTGAAACTCCATTTCAACAATGGGGTATAGACTTTATAGGGGAGATTAATCCCCATTCTAGTGCTCAACATAAGTGGATCTTAACAGCTATAGATTATTTTACTAAGTGGGTGGAAGCCATTCCAACCAAAAGGGCAACAGACTCGGTGGTGATCGATTTCTTGGAAGACAATATTTTGTCATGATTCGGTTGTCCCCGAAAGATAGTTATCGACAATGCCCAGGCCTTTAAATCTATAGCTATGATCATCTTCTGTCAGAAGTATAACATCGTTCTCGGCCATTCCACTACATATTACCCCCAGGGGAACGGATTGGTTGAATCATCTAACAAGAGCCTGGTGAACATAATCAAGAAAGTACTCGACGAAAATAAAAGGTCTTGGCATGTGCACTTGAAATACGCATTATGGGCAAACCGCATCAACACTAAAAAGTCTATCGGCATTTCTCCATTTCAAATGGTCTATGGGACAGATGTGGTCCTACCTATAAACCTAGCACTGCCAGTGATGAAGTTATGGCAAGATTAGAACGAAGAACCCAATCATGTAACCAGGAGAATTAATCAGCTGATTGAGGTTCAACAACATAGAGTTGAAGTTGATGAAAATATGCAGAAGTACCAAGATGATATGAAAGCATTGTTCAATCTTAAGGCAAAGGACAGGGAATTCCTTCCAGGTGACTTAGTGCTAAGATGGGATGCAAGAAAAGAGGAAGCTGTGAAGCATGGTAAATTTGACCACCTCTGGTATGGACCATTCAAGGTCTCGGCTCCGGAAGGGAAAAATTCCTTCCTTATGGAAAATATAGATGAAGAAGTCCTCAGTGCCCCTATCAATGGGTGGTATCTAAAGCATTACATGACGTAACAATCACCCGTT
>SNQJ01S0082580.1:85315-97746 GCA_010110895.2 Picea sitchensis
ATACATATATTTTCATTTAAACATTTGCTTTTGATTTTCGGTTTTTGTTCATAAACTCTCGACACATTTCCAATAAGATTCGTATTTGCTTTTTACAGGATTCCAGCTGCATACGAAAACTAGCAGGGAAAGTAATTTGCAGGACGGTGTCAGAAATAGAGCGGCCTAAAACAGGTGATACCTAGAATAGTTTCATATTATGCAAAGAAAGTGAAATGAAAAGGTAAAAAGGAAATTTCTCCAAAACGTATGTTATGAAAGACTGTTAAAGGAAACCGAGGTAACGTCATTCAAACCACAATATCGACTAAAATGTTAGATAACAAGATCATTACTTGGCTTTATAATCTTTGATTTAAGATAATTTGAATGATACGCCCAATCAAAAAACGGTCAGTCAAAGTAAACTATCCCCAAAGATATCTACAAGAGTCAGTCTCGAGTTGTTTCATCGCTACCTGGCACCCTGCCTGTCTTCGAGTCTGACTTTTGACAAGCCACCAACTTCTTGTTCCATTATGAAGGAATAAAAGTTTTCGTTTTAGCCTCGTGAGTTTCAAAACAAATCGTGGAAAGAAAGTGAGTCTTCACAACTACTTGATCCCCTGCTAAGCGAAGGAACGTTTAGAGCGATCCTAACTTTCCTAGGTTTTTCAACAGCATCGGAAGATTAAATCTTGCTCAAATGGAATTCCCCCTAAAAAATTATTTTCCTTTTCCTCCCTAAGAACGAAGATGTCGTAAAGGTCAAGGGAAGGTTGGTACCGAGTAATCAAAGTAGGTTGACAGACCTCTAATGCAAAATATTACATAGATATCAGCCCTGATACAAACTGATTGCCCCCATCTTCACGCTAGAAAAATAAATTGTAAGACAGGTGGTGAAAGGAAATTCAGAAATGATTGCCCCCACCTAGTCGAGAAGACGATGAAAGGAAATTCAGAAATGATTGCCCTCGTCTCAGCATTTAAATTCTTAAATATATCCCGAAGTGGTGAAAGGAAATTCAGTGAAAGGGACCAGATAACTTCACCGGGGTACTGAACAGGCTCGCTGGCGGTGAAGCAATGTCTGAGATATTTGTAAGACTATTATACATGAATATCACTCTACTCTGGTAACCAATGCTTTCTAAAAACCTGATCCAGATCCCAAATTCAGACGGGACTTCCCGATTAAAAAACATATAATCTCATTCTTTTGATGCAAGCCGAGAGCCACAAGATCTGTTGGGTCTCCTAGGGTTGTTTCGACTGTCTTAAAACATACCGAAAGTTAGTAGTGGGAAAGGGAAAATTGTGAAAGGGACTACAACTGTGTTTAAAAAGAGTATTTGATTTTGAAAAAACTTCTCAATGTAAAGAACGAAGTCTTTTCCCCCCTTCGATCCTCTTTCCTTGGAACTTTTCCGCCTGATTGAGTTTTCGACTCCATTTACCCAATATTGGCACGTGGTCTACTATTCTTCCCGCCTCACAAGAAGGCGGGATCCCTAGTTGGAGCCTATGTTGGAGTCGCCCTTGTTTTTTAGCCTATCACAATTTTCATTTTGGTGTTTGAAATCTAAAAACGGTTTTCTTTGTCCCTCTGAGATATTGAGACCTCTGAGACTCTGTCGCGTAAGCAGCGACGATTTTTCTACTCTCGAAACAAGTCCTACATTTCGTAAGAATGTTCCCTCTTTCGGCTCTACTTCGGGATCTTGCAGACCGGATACTATAATTCATGAATTCACACGTCCCGAGTCACGAAACGGCGAAGTCATTTTAAGTTTTCACTCAAGACACTAACAAGGGCAAAATGTTTTGCCCCATGATTATTCATCGTCGGGGTTTCGCACCTCGGCGTTCGCCAAACCCAAATTTTTATTTTTACAGCCCCGAGAGCCGAGAACACGAGGTCCCTTCTGGATAACCCATGTTAAGAATTAAAGGCAAAGGGGCTAACCGTGGTTAAAGTTTTTCTCGACATTTCGTCACTCGACACTGTCTTTTTCGAAAGTTACGGCTTCTAAAACCCGACTCACGAAGTCACGATGATAATTATAACATGATCAATTAATCTCTTAATCCAAGATTATCTTCCCCTTAATTAAGTCTTGTTATCGCAATCCCGCGGTTTCGCAACTCGGCATATAAATCTCCCAGAAACTTACCTTTGAAACTCTGATTCGCGATATGACGAAAGTAATAATTATAAAATTAATCAAGCCCCAAATCTCGATTACCTTTAATTAAACCAAAATCGGTCCTCGCAGTCTCGGGAGTTGGAGACTCAAAATGTTAAGGGAAAATCCCCGATACAACGAATAGCGAGATATTAATTACCATTGGCGAGATTGGGGTAATTAAGCTGAATCAAGACACATCCCGTGTTTCAATGCTTGCACAATTTTCGAGGAAGCCTTATCACTCCATGCGCCAACTAACTTTTAAATCGCCAAAATTTATGACATTAATGGGGAAATAGGGTAAATCTATGTGTAAGATCGGATTTTTACGGCATAAATTTATTTCTAATTTTGAATTGACAAGTTTGTTTTGAAAGGTACCGAGTTTTTCAAATATATGTAAGAGCTGCAATTCATTGTAACAAATGCATTTTCATAGCACACAGAGCTCATCACTTCTGAGTAAACTAACTTCTGTATGTGTTATCTCTCCAGGAAACTCTCCTAGGCTGTAAGTCGGAGATGCCTGGTAACTAACTCTTTTTTGGGAAATGTTTTCTCAATATTTGATATGGTTTTTGTGGATCAAAATGAATATCAAAGGGCTGGACTGTGTTTTCAGGACTGTCTAGAAATACAAAATCTCTCAAGGCTTTCTAGTCATGTAGTCAGACAAAGTTTGATTAAATGAGGGAAGAAATCAGCTATTACACCAGATTACACTTCATACCAACAAGTACAATGGGTTTAACAACCGAGAAAATAGATTATGATCATCAGATAAAACAATTAACCAGTGAGATGACAGTCACTGCAAAATTGAATGAGCATTAGCAAAGAACTTTCACTCATAAACTATAAGAAAATAGAAGAAGAGAATCTGACCACCCAACTGAAAGAAGCTTGAAAATATTCATATATTAAGAATAAGTCTGTATGTTACAGAGGCAGCATCATAGTATCCCAAGTCGAACCCCTGTTTGATCTCAAAATAGGCATTTTATAGCCTTTACAAACAGTTGAACAGATCCTAAAAGCATGGATCTGTCATTAAATGAAAACAGTTCTATTCTATTTAAACAACTTTAAAATCAAAATCTTCAACAGCTAAATTAAGAGATCGAATCTGTCTTCAGTCTTCAAAAAGTCGCCAACTCCCTCCTTCAGCTTCARCATCTGCAGTGTGGTGSAATAAAATGACACCTGTCTATGACTGTTGAATKTTCCAGTATTCGTGGCCAAATTTTTAGGRAATGGTTCTTTGATGTGTAACCAAAATCCCTCGAATCTCTGATGTTAAACTTCTAGCATTCGATTTTCTACTTCCCTGATACACTGGCATATCTTCGAAACCCGTTTGAAATGAACTGTTGCGTTGTCGTCCTCAAAACTTGCTTGCCCATCTTTCAACAGCGCAACTGTTGGAACGTTTCACGGGTTAGCTGTTGAAAGCTATCGCTTTCCACAGCTAACGGGTAATGGAATATTAGYCTGGCRCTATTGAAAGTCGYGATAGTRCACAAAAAGAGTCTTTGCCTTCAAAATTGATTCCAAACCAAAATTAGTTGACATMTGACTTCTCACCTTGCATGTTGACGRCCACCTACGCAAGAACTTTCAGGTCTGGATGGGACTTTCRTTTCAACTTTTGTTTTAAACCCYTGATCTRCCTCTTGAGGTGCTTGTTAATACACCGTAGGYTGTTGMAGTMTTTTATGAGTTTAGTCTTCCTTTTGATGTAATGTATAATTGAATAGCTTTGAATAAATCTTGCCACTCTTCATCCAAATATGAGACGAGCATACCTTTATTCCACGCTTTATGCTTGTACCCATCTTTCAGATAGAACCTGAAATCCTGATTTTTAGGCGCGGTGGTTTTAAACCATCTTTGACCAGTTGTCGGCAAGCCTGTAGCTGCTGCAATGAACTCCTCATTCACTTTGATTTCCACAGAGCCAACCCGAGCTCTGTTGCCATCAAATGTCTTAGCGAAGGCTTCGGCCGTGGCTTGGTGATACCCAGTTTACAATCTTTCTGCAAATTCCATACATCCCACATTTGAAAAGCACCTCTGGACCTCGGGATGCGATTGCAGAAAGGATAAGTTATCCAATTCTCGTTTGAGTAAAACGCCACCGTGTCTTCTCACCATTTTTTAGCTCCGACACTTGACCACCTGCAATTCCTGTAACCTCTTTGGTCGAACCAAGGTTCCGCACTGCTGAAAGCAGTCTCGGCTTCGACTCTGTGTTGGATCAAATGAAAACCTCGACTGTATTTTGGAAACAACTTGTAATATGCAAACCCTGCCTGATTTGATGGTGTCAGGTCGATGGTACCTCCTCTGTACCTGAGTCGCCGAACACAATCTTTCCATTTCGGGTGTGATGATAGTTGAGCGCGGGTTCTGGAATGATTTCGAATTACCATCATATCCTGACACACATGATTGAAGTTCTATGATCACCCACTCCCACCAGCGCATGTCTTGGATTTGCTCTGACGTGGGGGTGATCACCTCATCATTTCCTTCATACGTGGATAACGAGCACGTGATTCCCGCTTCATGCAGCAACGATGCATGGAGAACGCCTTTGCCACCACGCTCGCTTGATACTTTCACCAGCACGCGACTCCTTCGAAAACCCCTGTTAGCTGTGGAAAGTATGTACTTTCCACAGCGCACCCTTTTATAGAACACTTACCTTAGCTGCGGAAAGTGATAATTTTCAACAGCGTGCCATATCACTTGAAAATGTTCCTTAGCTGCGGAAAGTAGGTACTTTCCACAGTGCGCCATGTGCGAACTGACCATCCGACCTCTTACCCTTTGTCACTTTCTACAGCGCATTAACTGATGAAACGACGTCTTTAGCTTTTGAAAGTGGGCGCTTTCCACAACACACAATGAATCTTTCGGACCTTGGTTAGCTGTTGAAAGCGAGTCATGCCAATTTACAAAAAGAAGACTTCATGGACCTCATTTATTCCTAGGACAAAAACATAACCTAAGCTTGCATCCAAATAAACTCAAAAATAATTTGAAGTGACAACCTAACACTTAAGGGAAAACAAATAAATTGACAAGTTTATTTGAGGAGTTAACAGTATGTATACGCAGTTCTATCGCAGAAGAGCTAAGACGCAAGATTCAGCCATGGCTCCACGGAAAGTAGCGAAGGCGAATGTTGAGGTTGCAGGACAAAGATCAGACAATGTCTCCGATACTTCGCCCCGAAGTGTCGACTCGGTCCCTAACTGGTCATTTGTTTCAGACATCCTGCAATCTGAATTGGTAGATTATTCAGACGACTCCGACGACAACGAAAAAGATGATCTAAACACCAAGTACAAAATAGTTGTCCAATCCGGAATGCACAGAGTAGCAGCCCGACCACGGTTGCTTCCATATTATGACATGATCCGATGGGCATTGGATCATGTGGACATACCGACCAGGACTATCATGAGTGAGCAGAGAGTCACTATAGGGACTTTTAGGCCTGAGCATCTGTAGACCATGTATAAGCTACCTACGACGTCCGAATACACATATGGCGCTGAGTTCCTGGAGGAATTCAAGGAGAAGGAGTGCACACAGTATGATAAAATCATGTCTGGTTTGATAAAGGATTGGGTTTCGCGAACCGCGAAGTTCAGAGCTAATGACCAAGGCATTTATTCAATTGCTTCGTTGGAACCGCAGTATAAATATGTGGCCATGATGACATGCCGGTTATACGAGAGAGAGGACACATCGCATTTTTACCTAGCGTGGGTGCCTCTAATGTTTCGGGTCGCAGAAGGTTGCTCTTTTAACTGGGCAAGGATGCTTTCAGATAGCTTGGCCAATCGGGTCACAGAGTATTGGGAGCAGAAGGAGAGTGGGAAGGCGTCATCGTTCTTCATGTCTGCATACATTATGGATGCAATATGTTCTATGACACCATTTCCATTAATGAGCTGGGGCTGGACTCCGGTCGAAGACAAACCCATACATGTATACCATGAAAAGCTATGGGAAAACAAAGCAGAAAAGTTCACATATGAAATTTTTAATTGGGTGATGGTGCCCCTGCATATCACCATTTTTGGTCACCCTCCACCTCGTATCTCGGACAACATTGCGAAAAATCTGAGCAGCATAGTGGAATGGTACGTGGAGGCAGAGTTTTCATACTTCAGAGTTTTCGGGGCCTCCATTCCCCCACATGCGCTACCATTGTTCATACGTGACAAGCTCGCTTGTCGCGAGGTCACCCAACAGACGGTAATTGGTGGTGGAAGTAAAGAGCTCAAAGGGTATTCGAAGAAGGTGTGGCTGTCTTTTCCCATTCATTTAAATTCTTATTCTTTATTAGATTTCGGGCATGCCAAAGCCGAGGCCGCTGCCCTGGAAAACCTAAATTTGCTCTCTATCGAATACAAGAAGCACGATCCACAGAGGGTCGTGAGAAATCATTTGGAAAATTGCGGGCTAAAAAGATTTGAACATGAGAATTCACCCCCGGATGATGTTTTCCGAGGAGCGAGATCTTATGAGGAAATTGTAGTCCAGATTCAATCCTTGGCGCCCGAGGATAGAGCCGAGGTATTGAAGTTCCAGGGACACCGACGCAGCTGTCTCCCCGCTGTACTGCGTGGTGAGGGTCTCGATATTTCGGAAATGAAACAAAAGGATGCTGAAGGTTCTAAAGATGCAACGCCTGGCCAGGGAAAACACCAGGACAAGGAGGAACAAACAAAGAGTCCAGAAGCAGAGGAAAAGACTTCGGACCCACCAAAGAAACAGAATCCGGAGACCGAGACAAAGACCCCAGAACCACCAAAGAAGCAGAACCCGGTCGACACCCCAGGAAAATCGACGAAACAGATCGGAGCACCCATCACATCTGTCACCCCCTTGCAGTTGACGCAGGGAAACATAGAAGAAGGATGGATATTTAATGAGGAGTTGAGGCCCATAAGAGCAGAAGAACTCCCTCCGAACAAGTTTTTCTTTGATAAAAAGAGAAAAGAAGTAGTAAAAAGAGAATTCTACCAGGAAGGAGAGTCGACTGCCAAAAAGTATAAGGTTATGACAGATGGAAAAGATAAAAAGAACGAGCAATTTGCCACTGAAATCGTAGGGACGCTAGGGGCGTATGCCTCAGCGAATCAATTCTCAGTCGGACTTTTGAAGAACCAACTTAAAAGAAAGAATCGCCTAATCAGGACTCTTGAAGCCATATTGGCCACCGCCGCGGAGAATGCTAAAGGTCAGGCGAGCATGGAAATAGAACAGGCCAGATTGGACGACAAAAATTAAATAGAGGTGCTCAAAGCTAAGCTTGAGCAAACACAGTTGGCGGTCCAGGATGGTCGGACGCAGGCGAGCCAACAGAGTAGTTTGATTGAACAGCTGCGGGCTCAGGTAGAAATCGCTGAGAGCAGAATGTTAGACCTCAGGATATTTAAATCCCAAGCGAGCGAGATTCAGAGCAGAATCTCTTCGACACAGCAGAATTTGCTCACCAAGGTGGGAGCGATCCAGGAACATTGTCTGTTGATAAATCAAGTTTCTGAGAATTTATCGGTCAGAGAAAGGGATGCAGGAGCGGCTCAGGTCGCCTTCCAGGAGGCGGTAATAGCCACGAACAACTGGGTTTCGGCGGGTACTCCCAGGTTCACCATTTCATAACAAACCCGAGGAAATATTATGTTGAAGGAGTGGGAGCACAACATCGCCATGGGCAAGGAGCAAGCCCAAAAGGTAACCAATTCCCTAGAAGAATCGTTTAATTCTATAGACGGCGAGCTGCTGGGAATTGACAGTGGAGGCAATGCCGAAGCATTGATGAAACTAAATGTGTAACAGATCTCATTTGATCTGAGAGATAAAGAAGAAATAGATTCGGCTGATATCTCTCAGATGAATATGGTGGACATAGTCCAAGTTGATAAGTACATGATCAAACCCAGCGCGCAACTAAGTGCCCTCGACATCATCGACTCAAAAATGGAAGACAAGTTGCAGCAGTTAGCCCGAGAATGTTACTTCGTCGAGGCCAGATATCAAGCAGAACCATCACGGCTCATATCCCAGCTAGTGGAAAGATGTATCGCCTGCATCGAGTCCGCGCGACGACAAACACCTGGCACCAAGTGACGACAGAGTAGGCGAAATGGAGCGATTGCTCTCTTCTCGGTCATAACCAGAATTCTGCGACTATTGAGATTCTACCTGCTTTGTAAAAGTTGTATAAATATATCCCAGAAAGAAATAAACAGGGCTGGACCTTTTTGAGTCATTTGTAGTAGATTTTTTACATTGAAAGTTAATACAAGCAGATCTGGAGATTCTCGATTCCGTCACTACTGTGTTACAAGTTTGCTTCCTTGTATCTCAATTTTCCATTTCATTTCATATTCTTAACTGATGTGCTTCGTTATACTTTAGTACGACCACTACTATAACAAATGAATTTTGGTTTTCTTTAATTGTTTAATGTCTTTCCTCTGCACTAGCTATCAGCGGGTGTAAGACCAATCTGCATTTTCAGAATTCTACATATATTCTATGCTACGTCGGTTGTTTCCTTACTATTTTCCTCTTTTGTTTACATGTCAGATCTCCCTTTGACAGGAGTCTTGCATTATATACAGCTGAATGTTTTTCCCCCACTTCACACCTTTTATTAAAATATAATACAGTTTTTCGCACGGGTGTAGACGGATTGGCAAGTGCCGTGTAAATGGAAGGAAATTTGTAAAAGGAAGTCTCATGTTCGATTCTCACCCGGACTTACTCGTGCGCCATTCTTGCGGGCTGGGTGGTTGCACCTGGGGTTATAGTGGTAGCCTCCTGGGGATCGACCTCGTGTCACGCGAGTACGAGAACCACGAGTTGCCGATTCCCCCAGTAATATATATATATATAATACAGGTACGGGAAAGAGCCTTAGATTTGCATTCATACTTTATCTCTACAATCGTAAATTCTTTGTTATGCGACCCAACTGAGACAACACTTAATCACTTTTAAAGTCTTTCTTACCTTTACTGTTCCTCCCATGATAGTTCCTGTGCCAACTCAACCTAACGTTGAACCCGGACTATCGAATCAAACACACATTGCCTTAAATATCTTCGACATCATTCTCAAAACGACAACTAACCGGGCCGAACTTGAACAATCATGGACAGCCATTGAACGAGACATAACTACCCAGGAACAGTTGGAAGCTAGACAACGCCAACGTAGAAACCTTCCCTAGTTTCCTTCACCGAAGGTCTACGCTTCCATATTCTACACCTATCACCCACTTCCGGATTCCTTGACACTGTACGTTTAAGCCTTGAGTACAGACTCAGGAACAACATAGGGTATGGAAAATATTGGTGAAGTTGTTGATTTTTCATAAGTTAGGTTAAACATGAAATTCATTCCCTTTTATCATTTCACTTAACCATAAACAATAATGTTGCAACAACCAATATCACGAGAAGAAACACCATGCACAAGAACACAAGAAATATCCTGGGAAACCCTTCTCAACAAGGGAAGAAAACCCAACCAAATCCTTTGCTATATTCTTCAAGAGAAAGACCTTCACCACCAAGAAAGACCTAGCACACAAGAGGTTGCTCAAGCCCTATAATATTAGCGCCCAACAGAGGTGCGCACCTTTTCCCAAGTAGATGTATTTGCTGAAATTTCCAAACTCACAAGAAAGATATGATTCCACAATGGGGAATCATCCCTTACTTATATTAGACTTGTCCTATCAACAAAGGCATCTATTGGCTCAATAGGGTCGACCTCTCTAAGTCATATTATTATTATTATTATTATTATTATTATAATTAATATTATCTAGATTAATTATCTTTTACATTTATTATTAACTACATTAAGGTGGGGTCAACCTGTACCCTTTACATAACAATTAGGGTTATAGGCACGTCTGACTCTTGAACAACATNGAAAAGGATTTGATACACCCACTAGTGCTCATCCACTAGGGGCACATCCATAGGTATGTCATAGCTCTGGCTCACTGCATTACACAGAAGAACCAGATCTACACACGTTCACCTATGCTCATCCACAGGCACATCCACTCCACATATATTCTTTCCCACTGCCTCACACAGTAGAATCATATGGAGTTTTCTCGTCAACTCTACTGCTCAGAGGAGGCTAACACATCATCTTCATTTCTGTTCACATGATGATGCACCCAACACTTTGGGATTTCACATGTTCACCTTGTGCTTAGCCACAAGCACATCCAACTCATTAGATCGCCTTTCCCACTGGATAATCATCTGGATTTCTTCTCCCTCTTTGAATGGAGGAGGTCATATCTACGTTCCTATCTCTGTCTCAGGAAGGAACCATGTACCCTTCTTAGGGGTTTTCTCCCAGGTTTGTAAGCTGAGAGAAATACTTCACATACCTACAATGATCCACACCTCACAGGTTTGTAAGCTGGAGAATGTCTCACATAGATGCATTCATCAACACTCCCTCTCATCTAGGGAGGCATTCTTTATCATGCCAAGTCTCACATGGATGTATTTTGAATATTTTCTTGGTTGGAGATATCGACAATCCCTCTTAACTAGGGAGCCATTCTTCATGAAGTTAATTTGGTGAAGATATCTGCAATCTACTCAAGTGTAGGAAGGTATTTCATGTGTACGATTTTCCTCTGCATCATATTTATGAATTAAGGATATTTCATCTCATCGTATTTTGATCCATTAGGAAACACTGGGTTCTCAAGGATCTTTACTCATGGATCTTGGTTATCATCATAGGATCCATCTCATGGTCAAGTAAATATGTCAGAAGCTTGTGAAGCCACATTGCTTCGCTCACTTGATGTTATATACTCTGCCTCTGTGGTACTCAAGGCTACAAATTTTTGTTTCTTGTTGCATTAGGAAATCGTGGAAAACTTCACGATAGAACATCAGTCGAATGTGATTTTTCGGTTCACTGTACTTTCTGCTCAATTTGAATCGACATATCCTGTAAAATCAAGTTTATACTGGAGGCATATCTCAGGCCATATCCAACTATGCCTCGTATATATCTCAATAGATGTTTTGTTGTTGTCTAGTGAGTCTGTCTTGCTTGACTCATGAAATGACTAGGCACACTCACGACATGGAATGAATCAAGTCTGGTGTTGAACAAATACATTAGTGATCCAATCAGTTGTGGATCAGTCTCGTCTGAATCATCATCAATATTCTTCTTTAAATCCATCATGGTGGATTTTTCATTCTATCATACTGAAATTCTTTAATATTTTCAATGTATATTTTCCTTGACTCTGGAAAATCTTATCAGTCATCTGTCATACTTCTTGTCCCAAGAAGTAGTGCATCATACTCAGATTCTTCATCTCGAATTCAGAAGTCAAGGATTACTTATAACAACAATGCTTTCTAAATAAGTCTTCAGGATCAGGCTCTCGTCACCAACACTGTAATGATATAGGTTTGGATCAGCAACACTCTTGTCGAAATCCAAACTTATCAAGAATCTATCTATCTGATATAGTTTCCAACTCATGGATGGTAGTACAGATGGAAGTGTATCGGGTTCACTGGATCAAGTGTCTCATCATAGACAACTCCCTTTATTTGTGAGAAACCTCTGGCTATAGATCTCGTTTAGTATTTCTTGACACTTTCATCAACTGCATGCTTGATCATATAGATCCACTTAGAAGTTACCACAAACTTCCCTTTCTGGTCCCCGAATAATATCTTATGCATCATTCTTTTAAGATATACTGGTATTCTTCTGTTATGGCATATTTCCATACCTGTTCTCTTGTTGCTTCTCTAAGACAAGGAGTCTCAACATCAATGAAGTGGCTCATGACTTAAGGATAGCTCAAAAATCTCTTTTGATTTCTTGAAAAATGTGCCTTGAGAGGCTTGTATGTTTCTCTTCCTCTTGAAGAGTGAGTCTAGGTAGGCAAAATATGCCCTACTACGATATCTCTGAACATATCAACTCGAGAAACTAGATAACCTGGAGTAATGTTTGTTTCCCTTTGAATTGTTGAAGGGGGAGAAGGTATTGTCTCACTGTCAATATCCATCTAAGATTCTCTGGGTCCTTAAAAAAAACGTCTCTTCTTCAAGGACAACATATCTTCTTGTCTCAATATGCTCTGACTAGGGATGTCTTTGAAGATTCATTGTATCCTTTCTTCCTAAAGGATCTAGCTTGGACTTTTTTTTTTTTTTTTTT
>SNQJ01S0082580.1:101061-123634 GCA_010110895.2 Picea sitchensis
ATCTTGAGCTTCCATAGCTCAAAGTTTTTACCATTGAACTTCTCTATCTCGATTCTAGATGAGTTCGCCATTCCTTTTACTTTACTCGAATCTCCTCTGCAAAAGCTCCCACTGAACCCAGGTTTATCACAGACCCAAGATAAACTTGATCTGTCAAGACCGATCCAAACCCTCAGCAACAAAGGCGTCCCTCTGAAGCCAAAAACGTACTCTGATACCACATGTAAGTTTTAAACATGCGAAGTAAAGCAATGCATATATATTCTTAAGCAATACATAAATTAATCAATGGCTCATACACATAATACACATAGATTTTTATCGGAAACCCTCAACCGGGAAAACCTTTCTTCTTTTCATTATATCGAATTTCACCATTCGCCATACAATATATACAATGTTTTTAGGTATTTCGTAGATACCAAAACCCTAATCCCTTAATTCGGGATTAATTTACAAATCAGCTAAAAATAGCAAAAAACCTCGGGGCGCTGCCCCGAACGCTGCGCGTAACCAGGGGGGGGCATACCTGCCCCCCCCTGGGACCCCCCTAAGAAGCGCCCGACACAACGACAGGGCTCTAGGTGAAGGGATCGTCAGATGCAGTCGTCGTATCTGACGCACCCACACACACACCCATGCAAAGAATATAACACATACCCAACAGTCCTATCAACAAAGGCGTCTATTGGCTCAACAGGGTCGACCTCTCTAAGTCATATTATTATTATTATACTTAATATTATCCAGATTAATTATCTTTTACATTTATTATTAATTACATTAAGGTGGGGCTAACCTGTACCCTTTACATAACAATTAGGGTTACAGGCAGGTCTGGCTCTTGAGCAACATATAGCAAAGGATCTGATACACCCACTAGTGCTCATCCACTAGGGGAACATACTTAGGGATGTCATAGCTCTGGCTCACTGCANACACAGGAGAATCATCTGGAGTTTTCTTGTCAACTCTGCTTCTCAGAGGAGGCTAACAAATCATCTTCATTGATGTTCACATGATGATGCACCCAACACTTTGGGATTTCACATGTTCACCTTGTGCTCAGCCACATGCACATCCATCTCATCAGATCGCCTTTCCCACTGGATAATCATTTGGAGTTCTTCTCACTCTATGAATGGAGGAGGCCATATGTACGTTCCTAGCTCTATCTTAGGTAGGAACCACATACCCTTCTTAGGGGATTTCTCTCAAGTTTGTAAGCTGAGAGAAAGACTTCACATAGATGTAATGATCCACACCTCACGGGTTTATAAGCTAGAGAATGTATTACATAGCTGCATTTATCAACATAATTCTGGTACTATCTGGTCCCTTTCTTGACATAGGGTGGTCCATCTGGTGTACTGGTCCTCGTAGCTTCCAACAGGGTAGTACTTTTCTTTAATGGAGTCCCAGAAGGCATCCCATGTAGGGGCCACCACAAAAATTGCAGATTCCTTCACATCCCTTTGCTCAGAGTAAGTATCCCACCAGTCTTTAACATGGGGAATGACCTTGAGGAGTGAAAAATTGATCTTTTCCCTATCATAACAATTGTGGACCGAAAAATATCCTTCGAGCAGATTCAACCATTTATCTACAACATTTGCATCTATCAGTCCTTCAAATAATGGAATATCAAAATTTACCTGTACCTTAAAGGGGGTTGCATGGCCGCTTGATGAAGATGCTTCTCCCATGGGCAACCGTCAGAGGATATGCACGAAGTTGTCCATCATTTCGTTCCTTTTTCGTTTGAGGGCTTCCTCGAGCAACATTTTAATAGGATCTTCTGCTCCATCATCTTTATTTTCATCTACCATGGGTTGTTTTCGGGCTCGGCAAGGCCGATCTGGTAATGGCTCGATTGGTTTGAGTCCCAACTTCTTGTACCCAGACCTTGTCGAGGACATGCATGAAGAAAAATAAATGAAGAGAAGACCACTCTGATACCACTGATCCAGATTTATGAGCGGAATGAACTGATTAACAGACTGAATACCATAAACACAGAGATAGGAATAATAACACAAATATCTAGTGAACAATATCTTCTATTAAAGAAGAGATGTGGCTGCTACGCGCATCTGTCTGAGTAGAATGGATTACAATGAGGATCCAGAGGCCCTTTTCATATTACTCATGAATTCCAAAACCTAGACATCCAAAAACCTAACCCTAGAAGGTGAAACACCAAAAGTCATGTGGGCCCTATGGGTGAGTTGGTGTAATTTGGTACCTCAACTTCCTAGGGTCGTAACTTTTTCTTACGACCTCCGTTTTAGGCACGTAATATCCCATTGGAAAGGTCTTTCAGAGAACTACACATTCCACCATTAGAATCTAACTCCATCTATAGTATAACTGTGGTGACCCAAGAAAACAACGTTTAGGGCCTCAAAACAATCCTTAAAGTACAAAAATATGTGCTGACATGAAAACATACAAAATAAGCTAGTTGGATTAGGTGAGAGGCCACATGTATCCCCCTGGAGAATGTGTGAGGATTGAGACAACCCCAAAAGTGTAGAAATCACAATTATAAA
This sequence comes from Picea sitchensis, assembly GCA_010110895.2. NCBI lineage: Eukaryota > Viridiplantae > Streptophyta > Pinopsida > Pinales > Pinaceae > Picea > Picea sitchensis. The sequence goes on from SNQJ01S0082580.1 coordinate 103,614, forward strand.
TTAGTACAGAAAGACGTGTTGAATAAAAAATGAACACGAGGAGCCAATTGGAATAGGTGGGTGGCCACCAATATCCACCTTGATCAGAAGGGTAATGAGAAGATAAATAAAGACACTAGGAAGTGGTGTGAATTCCATAAAATCCCTTGGTATAAAACCATTGAATGTCGATCGAAGCATTCATTGGTGGTCGAGATGAAAGCCTCAGAGTCAGAGGAAGGTTTCGATTCTAACTCATATCCATACAATGAGAATTGGATCATTGATGTTGAACCCAATGAACCAAAAGAACTGAAGCAAGGTGAATGCCTTCTTCACTCACAGATGTGAGTGAAGGGTGCTCCACCATTTTCATTGTCGATAGTGGAATTCAAAAGAACCCGATCTCAGCAGAGGTCATCAAGTGGTTGAGCCTGTCGACGATACTACAACTACAACCCTACACCATTAGGTGGCTCCACCAAGGAAGAGATCTCTACATCAACCAAAAATGTCTTCTTCCCTACGACATCAAGCCCGTCAAGGATGAGGTATTGTGTGATATTTCCCCCTTGAAGTTTGTGATGTTATTTTAGGCCAACCATACTTGTGGAAACCACATGTTTTATATGATTCTAGACCTCGTAGTGTTATTATAATTTTGGGTAGACAATTGTACATGATACTGAAGGTATCTCCGCCTATGCCCATTTATTTGATGTTTGCCAAGTAATGTAGGAAGGTCATTTCCCAGACTGGGAAATGTCTTATTCATGATCTGCTCTCAAAGTGAACAGAATGTCGCAACCACATCCATGGCCTCTGCACAGGGCCTCTCCACACATCATAAGAAAGTGGACAAGATTGTGGAAGAACACAAATACATCTTCTCCTCACCCACTGAGGTATCGTTGCACTGTCAGGTCAAGCATTCAATTGATCTAACCCCCGATGCACCTCTACCTAATGGGTCAGTCTATCACTTCTCTCTGATGGAAAATGAGGAAATCAAGAGAAATATCCAAGAGTTGATTCAAAATGGGCACATCCAACCCATATCCTCACCATATGGATGTAATAACCCCTATTTCCCCCAACTTGTAAATATAATTGTATTTTGCTAAAAATGTAGTGTAAATATTTATGCTACTAATGTTAAAAAAAAGAAGGGAAAGTGTTGCATAAATGCTGAAGGGATTGCCAAGGTAGATCATGATGCATGTGAGGGAATCAATGAGGAAATTTCCCTTGACAATTTAATAATCAAGAAAAATCCAGATTGCCCATTTTCCTAGAATTGTGATTAATGAAGGGAGTTGGTAGATGAACTATCATCTTCCCACATTTATGAAAAGGAATGGGTGTTGTACTAAAACTACCTTGTCTCGGAAGCATGGGCAGAAAAGTACCCATCTAGGGGATTCTAGACTGACCCACGAATTGGGGGATTTGACCCACAAAATTTTACTAAAGAAGGCAAGAGACAAAGAAAAATGGAGAACAAAGAAGAGGGGAGACAATTGGTTGAGTCTGCGAGCCATTTTTTGAGTGGAGAGGATGTAGTGGAATGGATCTGGTGATAATTTCTAAAGAGAGAGGGCATGTGCATCTCTCTGGTTCAACTGAGAAACAAATATGTTCTGGGTACATGAATTTTATGGGAAACATTTCCAGTCCAAGATAATAAACGTGGTTGTAGAGAAGATGAGCGAATGAGGAAGCACTCATTGCAGACCCCTTTGCTTGGTGGAGAGAAAATTGATCTGTCAAGTTCCAATGGGAGGAGGAGAGTGGCCTTTGTTCATGGTTGTTTCCGAACAGAAGGAAGAGTCTCTCTTAAAGAATCATGACCTAGCTAGGGGGTGGCCAGTGGTAAATCCGTCCAGGAGTTGTTGTGTCTACGACTGGGAGGAAAAGGGAACCCCTTTCAGTAGTTGCATCACTGTCTGGTTACTAGATAAGTATATTTGGTTAAATATTTGTAGTGTTTAGATCAGAGAAAATTGTATACTGTGTTTTAGAATTGTGTAAGTTTAATTTCTGACAAAAGCGACTTGAGAAATTTAAGTAAAATAAAGATAATGTCTTAGTCGAAGCTCATTTGATTTAATTCCTTATCTCTTGACTATACGTGTGTTAAAATAAGATTTATGGGAGTGGATGTTGTGGTTGTCTGTGTTGTACAATTTAATGCATGCTTGGGAAATGATGACTGGACAATTAAAAAACTCTATAAAACATTTGAAAGAAAAGAGTGATTTTTCTGCATAATAGTGTTCTATTTTAGTATGTCCTCAAATACTATGCTAGAAAGCTTAGAGGATATCAGATCTGTGTGGACTTTAGAAAATAATCTCAAATATGGAAAAACATCAAAAGTCCTTATAAATGATTATCGAGGAAAAATAATTAGGAAATAAACATGAAATTTTCCTAATTGAATTAAAATACAAAAGTTCTCAAAATTCTATTTCGGGCATAAATAAACATTTATGTTAAACTTGTGTTAAATCTCCTAAATTTGGGAAGAATCCCCTCAAATTTTGGTGGGCAGTAAATCCTGGTAGAAATACCAAAATTTACTGTGGAGGTAAATCTTTGTCTTAAATTTTCCTTAAATTTAGTAAGAGTAGTAAAGCACAATAATAAGGAAATAAAATTTACTCATTTACCCACGAGAGGGAGAGATTATAATTATACTTTTAATTTCCAGAATGGAGAAATCTCCTTGGAATGTAAACTTTTATTAAATCCCTTTATAAAGACTCATGCATTTTTCCTTTCCTTATTTTTATGTAAGGGAAAATAATTTCCTTTAAATCTTGCAAGACTATGGAAATATATGTATATATGTCTATAAACATATGATTGTTATTATTATTATTAATATTATCATTATCATTCTAAAAATGGGGGCTAAATTCCCCGGATGGGGTGTTAGTGGGTTCCTCGTGGCAAAGGCTGGGAGCGGACACAATCCGATGCGACACGGAGGCACGTGATGGGCTCGTGCCGCAGGCTGATGTCGTCCCGGGAGTTTAATTGCATTAACGTCGTGGTAATGGGCATTAACGCCACCCTTTGCACCTTCGCATTTTGTTCTATGGCTCGGCTCGTCATTTTGGTTATCAATCCTTGCATGCGGTCTGAAGGGCTCCTCCCTTCACAGCGCACATAGGACCTGGATCGCTNTGTGGTTGTCTCAATTTCTTTCCTACACCTTTGGTTTAACTTCATCCAGACCAGGCCACCTGCTCACATGAAGGAACGAATTAGAGGAAGGCCGAGGAGGGGCTCTCCCTGGAAGCCCCGTCGACCCCCGGTCTCACCTTTAGTTTCACCTTCCACTTGTTCATCCTCCCGTCCTCAAACTCCGTCCACAGTTTCCACCCCGCCACCTTCGCAGTGTATGATTCTTCACTCCATGGCTACTATTCCACGAGGGTCGGCCCCGCTCCTGAGATGCCCTCAGGACCCCTGAATGCAGTTCTCAGCTACAATTTCTATCCCTGGACCTTCGAGCAATTTGAGTAGTGCGCCACCGGCATATGGTGCGTCTAAACGAGCACGCCTCCACCCCACGGACCACCTCGATAGCGAGCACTTCAGGGATCGATTGGTCATTCTGTATGACTTAGTTTTTGAGCTCAGGAAGGAGGTGGCAGACCTTAAGTATCGTCTGCAAGCCATAGAAGAAAATGTAGCGACCTTCCTTCAAATCCTTTCTACTATGCACTCGGAGCTCTCCTCGGACCCGGTCATCTCTGCTCCAGAGGAGGCACCGGATACTACTATGGGTGCAGGAATGGATAGAATGCAGCGACCAACAGATGTGAAGCAGGAGAAGGCGGAGCGAAGTGGCCAAGCTGAGGACATGACGCGTGACGAGAGAAAGGAAAGGCAATGGGACGACCAACCGACGTATATTGTAGAAGAACCGTGGACAGAGGACCTCCGCGCCACGTGGATAGGCTATCTGCCAGGTGTTTAGCTCTTTAGTGTTGTTTGTCAAGTTTTCTAAGGTTCATAGTTTAGATGACAACCAGTCTAAACTCTGTTTTTTACTGGACTAGTGACCTTCTTAGACTTGTGAATTGGGGGGCTGACTGGACTGGTTTCCCCTCTTTTGGGGCAGTCCGGTAACTACAGCCAGTATATTGTTGTATTTTGGCACTTTTATCAGCTTTAGCAGGCTCCTAATATAATATATACCTCTTATTTAAAAAAAAAAAAAAATGGGGGCTAAATTTCCTGGAGTGTGAAAGGCATGAGACCAAAAGAAAATATAATTTAATACGATTACAAATGCTAAAGTACACCAGGGAATAAATCATGACTAAATGTCTTAAACATCTCATAGTCTTCGAAACTTCGGGAGTTCAGGGCTCCGGGATGTTTGGGTGATGGATCTCACTAGCTATAATCATCGAAGACCCGAACTCTACCTTTCCCTGTACAAATGTTGCATAGGCAATAAATATAATCAATTATATGATATTATAATCAATTGTGATCAAATTAATATAATTGAATATAATACCCCTTTATTTGCAATTTATTACATTATAATTCAAAATAACTCATTGTATTTATTATGTTGTAATACAAGTGGGTCCCCTCCGGAACTCCGGGACTTCGGGTTATATGAGAATGAAGAATTGCATGGAAGAGTCGATGGTGTGGACCCATATATCTTTCCCTAATTCCAATATTAAATTATTAAATATAATATTGGAGAATTTTTAAAACCTGGGTCTAATTTTCGAGGGGTATAATATATTTTATTATATTATATTACGGTTTATTAAAATATCCACACATGAATAAGGTCAACTCTTCTCCTTTCTTTTTTTAAATATTAAATAATGTTGAAACGTACATAAGTGGGGCCACTTCAGGGCTTCGAGACTTCGGGGCTCTAGGAGATTTGAGTATAAAGGATGTGTGGGAGAGCCGAAGGAGTTGACCCAGAGAGCTCTCTCTCTTTCATCCCAATATTAAATATAATATTTGAAATTTTATAAGCCTGGACACAATTTCAAAAAAGGTTTAATATAATATATTTTAATTGAGTTATTATGATATTTGTACATGACACAATACCAACCCTTCTTCCCTTTTTAATTTAATATTAAATGCGAAGTCACGTGCAAGCGTGGACCCTTTAGGACTCCAAAGCTTCGGGAATTTGGGACTCTGGGATGTTTGGGGTAATAGAATGAACAAGAAACAAAGGGCCGAAGGATCGAACCTACCATTTCTCGCTCCAATGGTTGCACAAATATCGATATAAACCTTTAAAGTAATTAATTATAAATTAATACAAATAATCATATTTTCAGCACTTTACAATGTGAATGGGACCCTCTCTGGAAGTCCGACATTCAGGAGATTTGGGTTCATAAAAACATGATGAGGACTTTCACAGAAGTCTGGAGGCTTGTATATTAATAGATATTAATAATCCTAAGTGCTCCTTTGATATGTTTAATCATATTATAATATAATTAATAAAAGAACAAGTTAGTAATAATAAATATTAAATTGAATATCGTTAATATTTTCCCCATTATATATATATATATATATATATATATATATATATATATATATGCTAAATTACATGAAAATTTGGCATGGAATTGTGTGTCGGGGAGGGATTGAATTATATACCTTAATTAAGGTTAATCAACTTAAGTATATTATGAAGCAATTAACCTCATTGTGTTATAATATAATTACTCATAATTATCATATGAGTAATTAATTGAGTTAGTGCTAAACTACTTCTAAAGGGGGGAAAGAGAAAGTAAAACCTCAGTAATTACTGGGCCATGAGTAGTAGGCTAAGCAAAAATTAATTATTGGACAATTAGTTTGTGGAGAATAAGTATCCTTAATGAGGTTTAAGTAATTAATTACCAAAGGATGGTATTCTACGAAATATTAATTAAGTATTTTAATTGGACTATAGGAGAGGGACAAATGTCATCCTTTAGTCGAGCTAGCCTAAGCGCCCTACAGTGGCATGGAAAATTGATGCTAACTAAGAGCATCAGTGTGATTGTGCATGTTAATCTTCAATGGGTTGACGAGTTGAGTGGGGTTCAGTAGGATTGGTGAACCTTAGGTGCCAAATGGATCCTAATCGTAGATCAGGAGATATTGCATGCATCGAGACGGTCCATTCGAGAGAAAGGGAATATTCCTCGACACCATATTTGTTGGAGGTAAGAGAAGAGTGCATTGGGAGAAGGGTTGAGTTATGGTGGTTGTAGGCTTGCATGGATCAAAGTTCCATTGTGGCAGGCTAGGCTAGTGCCACATCAAGACCAGGGTGTTGCCACATCAGTTGGCGTGGACAATGTGAGGTCATAGGGATGCCATGTGGTAGTAAGAAAGATGTGGCCTATGTAAACCCGAGAACTTCGGAAGGTCATAACTCTCATTCCAGATCTCATTTCTGAGTGAACTCATCGTCATTGGGAATATCTTGATGAGCAGAAGATGATGGAGCTATGATAGAGGATTTTTGAAATGATTGTGAAAAATGAAAAATTTATACCCCATCCCTTAAAAAGGTACTTAGGGGTCATGTGTGTGACAATGGAAGCCCAATTGTACTCTTGTAGAGGAAATATGGGACTAGGTGAATCTACATTTATTACAGGGCCCTAAACAAAATCACAATCATGAACCGATACCCAATTCCCTGAATTGACAACCTTCTTGACCAGCTCAAGGGAGCCAAGTTTTTCAGTAATATTGACCTAAAGTTTGGCTACCACCAAGTCCCAATAGAACAGATTGATGTATGGAACACTACTTTCAACTCCAAGGAAGGTTTTTTCGAATGACTAGTCATGCCCTTTGGTTTGACAAATGCTCTAGCAACTTTCATGAGATTGATGGATGATATGTTGCAGCCTTTTGCCAATTATTTTGTGGTGGTATATATGGATGATATCCTCATCTTTAGCAAGAATTGGGCATAACACTTGCAACATATTCAACAAATCCTTCACACTCAGTGACAACACAAACTATATGCTAACTTGGAAAAATGTTCCTTCGGCATGAACATGGTCCAATACCTAGGCTACATTGTCGATGAGCATGGTGTTCATGTGGATCCAGCCAAGATCCAAGTCATTCATGACTAGCCATCCCCGACCACACTAACTGAGCTTCGAAGTTTCTTAGGACTTGCCAACTTCTATCGCAAGTTCGTGTTGGGATTCTCCCATATTACATGGGCCCTCATCTAAGTGACCAGGTGTGGTGGCAAGGAAATGTTCATGTGGGGGAAGTCACAACAAAAATCGTTCGATGATCCGAAAAATCGCTTATGCTAAGCTTCAGTACTCTCCCTACCCATTCTGCAACAACCTTTTGAGATTGAGACTGATACGTCAAACTATGTTGTGGGTGCAGTTCTCACTCAACACAAGCATCTAGTGGCATATCATATTGAGACACTATCAGATATCATCTGTAAGTACCCCACCCATGACAAAGAAATGTATTCCATTATACAAGCTTGCCGACAATGGAAGAACTACATTCTCAAGAAGGAGACACTCATCCACACTGATCACAAGCCTCTGCAGTTTATGCAGACACAAGGAAAATTGCAAAACATCTGACATCAAAAGTGGTCCACATACTTGCAACAGTTGCATCTCAACATCAAATATAAGATAGGGAGCATCAATCATGTCATTGACTGCCTTAGTCGACCTCCAATTTCAGCCTTAACCATGGTGCTCCACTCCTATGGCCATGAGGCATCCGAGTGGCCCTAGCTCTACAAGGACAATCCTAACTTCACTACCACTTGAGCTAAGTATTCACCCCTTCCTTAGCCTGCACCCAGTGTTCAATGTGGACCTCCTTCAACCATAATTCCCACCATTATTGGACACATTGGAGATCGTAGAGAAATTGACACCGACAAAGCTCAAACATGACTGCATGAAACAAGAAACCATTGATCAGATCAGGGACACTCATATTAAAGGCACTTGCCAATAGAGGATCAACCAAGGCAAGTGGCTCAACCAGAGCCAAGTTCAGCAGAAGTTTCCCCATATGATGGGGGTGCTCAACGAAATGGATACCATTTCTTCCTAAAGGGGGAGGATTTATCCATGTGGATATCGATGGCCACCCATCTATTCCACTAGCTCAAAAAAAATTTCAATTTTGGTAGTTGTTTTTTACAGTTTTTCGAGTCCCAAACTTTTGAGGTCATTTTGGGGCCCTAAACGACATTTTTTGGGCTCTACAACGACTTTGCTAGCTTTTTAAGATGACTGAAATATGTACTCCTCAGATATTCCTTTCCAACGGTGTATCAAGCACCCCAAATGGAGATCGTATGCAAAAGTTACACCCTCGAGAAGTTGACGTATCAACTACCCCCATCGAGGCCCACAAACCTTTTGGTGTTTCATCTTTCAGGGTTAGGGTTTTGGATGTTTAGGGTTTTGGATTTTATTTTTTATGTTAAAAATTCCTTTGGAGCCTCATTGTACTCATCTTCTTGTGAATGAGCGTATAAGTCACATCTCTTCTCAGAGATAAGCTGTCACCATTCGAGCAAGTTTGTTTCAGTCTACATTTTTACAGTTTCAATAGGTTCTCTTTATTAATAGAAGTCAAGTTTTATTATATCTCTGCGTGTTTATTTGTTATTATTATCTATTTAATTTTTTTCCATTTATAAATCTGAATCATAGGATAGGTTAGGTTAATTTACTTTCTGCACAAAAAATAATAGCATATTGCACATTGCATTCCACATTTCATAAACATCACCCACTCATGTTTACTAATGGTTGTCAAGGTAGAATATGGATGGGTCTCTTATCCCAAATGATGTGAGGTCTAATTGGGACTTCATATTAGTGAGTACCAATGTATGTTGAAGGACATGTTTCCCACAACAAGACAATGATAACAATTAATAAAACTGAAAGATACCAAGATATTACAAAATGCATTAAGTCCAAAATATAAATGGTCAACAAACATTTGAAAAGATAAAAGCACCAAAACATGCTACATAACATACATAAATGTCCAACAAATATATTGAGGTTAATAAGAAGAGTTCATAATCATCACCAACTCCAAAATGCCCAATAATTTTCTTCAATGAAGATAATCTTGAGTTACATGTGAGAGAAACTAGCACAGTTTAACCAAGACTATCGAATGGTGATATTTGTATGGATGATGAATATGATACATTTTAATTAAGTACAACATACACACTGCAACTAGAAAAAATAAATCAATTTAGAAAGAAACTAAAACCACATGTAAAATCCTCTAACAAAGCTCAACCAAATGGTATATAAGAATTACTTGCCCATAAACAATGCAAACCTTACTAAAGTGTTTTAAGAACATACAAAAATGGAACCTTGTTAGCATGGAGCCAATCAAGGTTAATCAAATGGATAAATCAGTGCTAACATGTTCAATTAGTATGTATTAAACTTAGTCATCATGTATTTCTCAATTATTTTCATTTTGTCAGATTAGGACCGGATAATTTTATACAATCTCCACACACACACACACCTATATATATATAAATTAAAAGACGTGTCACATGAAATATACCATTTATGGACATTGTATAAAAGTATCAAGTCCTAATGTGACAAAATGCAAATAATAACAAAGATTATAATCAAAGGGTGAATACATAATCTAATAGCCTTAATCACTACCGACAATGGAGACAAAATAGTAAAAATTGTGTTTGATGAACAAGAGTTCAAGGATCTCTTATTTGGTTATAATTGTCAAAGAAACAATATGAATCCTGCCAAAACAAGGTTAAGAAGATGATGTCCTTGCAAGCTCATTAAAGGGAGAAAMAATTTTCCATCCCCCAAAGGGTGTGCCTTGAAAAAAAARCAATAGCTTGGAAAATAATATGGTACATTTCCAAAGCCTTATTTAACATGGTTGGTGTTAGTGAAAAATACACATATTCACTCATGGTAGAGTTGTTTATATATGGTAGATGCGGGAGGTATTAACCTCCATGTGTAACCTTTGACTAGAATGGAATATTCCAAAAGAAAGAGAAACCCTAAACATGTGTGTAAAACCCGTAGAAGACTAGTTGGCTCAATAAAATAAATAATATTAAAGTTACCCTCTAGAAAGAGTTGGCCTAGAAAGGTGACAAGGAGCACTATAATCAAGAGGTGCTTGAGCTCATTTGTAGACACTCACCTCACTCACTCTCTCAGAAAGGTATAGCACAAGTTTGGAGTTGCAACTATAAGAAAGGAAGGTGCATATTCTGTGGTGATTCTTGGTCTCTCTCTCTAGTGCTATCTAGCTTAAGATATTCACCCTACCTTCTAGTATCTCTTGGTGGTATTCTTGGTGACATTCTTGGTGGTATTCTTGGTGGTATCCTAAGAAGTGCAACTGCAACTGTTGCAGTTGCAATATTGTTCTTTTTATGTGGTTGTGGAGACTCTCTCTCTCTTGTGCGCTACCCTTAGAGAAGGTGCACTCTCCTTGTCTTGCGTTGTTGTTGTAGTTGGATGGTGAATTCTAGTTCCATCTCGTGCTACTGTTGCAACTACGGTTTATCTATTGGTTCTAGTGTGGATTTTTGGAATCATTATATCTAATAAAGGTTAAGGTTCTCGGGGGTTATTGCATACCTATGGTTGGGAGACAATAGTGATATTGTCTATGGTGAAACGAGCACATCGAATATTTTAACAGGTTATGGTCCTACGCTACCTTCAGAACAATCTAACCATTGGAAGGTAGATCGATAGTTCTTTGTCAAGCTTGTTGTAGCATTAGTTGCAACTGCAAATAGGGTTTTTTATTTTGTAGCTGCAACAAACCCTAACCTAATTCTTTGGGCACTTTAAGTGAATTTTTTGGCATAACTTTTGGGTATTCTAGTGCACCCTATCCTAGCGCACCCTCTGGTGCCCACATCCAGTAAAAACGTCAAGTTTGAGTTCTTGGTCAAAGTCAAAGTCAAAGATTGACTTTTGGTCAAAAATTGATTTTGTGGTCAAAGTTGAAATTTAAGGATTTCTAGATTGTTCTAATCATTGAACCCTTTTGATTCAGTTTCTAACCTCTTCTTGTCAAGATGATGTCTAGTTTCATATTAGAAGACAAGTTGAACGATGCTACAAATTTCAAAGGTATGCACTTGTATATGCTTTTCAAGTTATATCGTCCAAAAACGCATGAGTGTGTTTGCAAGGGATGTACAAGAGACCTTGTCCAAGATCTTGGATTCAATACATTTAGAGGAACAAGCAAACCCTCCCTAGAAGTTGAGCCTCCAGGTTCCAGGTTTGATTGATGAAATTGTTAAGTTTCAATTTGCACATATCAAGTTTGATAGTTTCTACAGAACACGTAAATACTATAGTTGTGACAACAATATTTGAAAGGTTCTATTACTTATAGGTATACTTGGTTGCATATGGATATAGATGTTTATTTCACTTGTTTGCAAAATGAAATAGCATCTCCTCTAGGAGATGTTTCTTGTTTTTCTCTCGGGCAGGTCACCTTGGTAATTCTTGTTACCATAGATATTTTTTTATGAAAATGCTATTGGAAATACTTTTTCTCTTGTTGTTCTTGTTATGGGTAGGTCACAGGTGATAGCTCTAAGAAGGAGCTACAATGACAGTTGCAAACATGGAGCAAATGACTCCATCAAGTGGTGAGGTAGGTGATCTCACCAAGTACCAATTTTAAACGAAGTGTGTAAAGCAAAAGGAGTTTTTGGACATCATTCACTCATATAAAAAGGATGAAGTATTTAGAAAATTCCAAGAATTCAAATATGAAGTGGAAAACCTGACAGAAAAGAAAATCAAGACACTAATATATGATAATGGAGGAGAATACACCTCCAAGGAGATTGTTTCCTTTTGTAAAGCAACCGGGATTAGGAGGGAGCTAAGTATCCGACATAATCCCTCAACAGAATGGTGTGGAAGAAAAAAAGAATTGTTCCATTGAAGAATATGTTAAGGCAATGATGAATGACCAAAATCTATACATGAAGAAACTATGACAGTCGTATATGTTCAGAATAGAATTCATCATCATATATTGAAAAACATGACTCCAGAAGAAGCTTTCTCCAGGAAAGAAGCCAAGGGTTGAACACTTAAGGCTCTTTGGTTGTCCTATCTATATTCATGTTCCCAAGGACAAAAGAAAGAAGTTGGAACCTTCAAGAAAGAAGGGCATATTCGTTGGATATAGTGAGTCATCAAAAGCTTACAGAATCTATGTCCTAGGTCAATAGAAGGCTGAAATCAACAGGGACGTGACTTTTGATGAGAATATTGCTTTTAGGAAATCTATATAATATTCCATGGATTCCAATGATGAAGAAGAACATGAAGGTCCCAAGAAAGAAACTACATGTTCTCCAGAACATCCTAATGAAGAGCCTATAGAACCAATTATTGTACTTGAGACTAGAAAATGACCAGCATGGCTCAAATCCACCCTACAAGAAGAAAAAAGACATAAATATCCCAGTGGCACCTTCAGGGAAAGAAAGAGGCCCAAAATATTCTCTAGTTATGCGACACTCATGACAAGTCTTGTCAATCAGAAAATTCCACCTTTGAAGAAGTAGTCAAGAAGAAAGAATGGAAGGAAGCTATGATGGAAGAATATCAATCCATCATGAAAAATGATGTATGGGAAATTGTGCCTAGACCTGAAGGAAAGTATTTAGTCACTTCAAAATGGGTTTACAAGATAAATCATGCAATAGATGGTGTTATAGAAATATTTGCCTCACCCTATGCAAAGTTGCTCAAAAGGCCTTTTTTTCATTTCCCTATGCAGATTTGAAGTACCTTTTTGAAAATCCCAAAGCTAAAATCAATAGTTTTCCACATATACGCGCCCTAACTATTATACAACACATGCATACACAGGTTTCACCATTAAAACCCACGTACAATGGGTTTTGTGCCCAAAATTAAAAAAATAGTGTCGGGTTTCCATGTCACGTCATGAGATCCATGATCCTTGACCTTCCATATACTGGAAACGTTCCAAATTGTCCCTTCAGTTCCATTTGAAGTATATAAATGGGCCATATCCGACCTATGGAAAATAGGAGAAGAATTCAACTTTGAGAGCAAAGTTACTCTGGAGAAATTATTCACTTCACATTGAGTCTGCATCCCTTTGTCCTTTTAAGTCTGAACACATTGTTCAACCCCCAAGCTCTTCCCTACTTGATTGAGAACCTCATTGTCTCTCTTATATGAGATTTCCTTTGGTGGAGGCCCAGCTGGAAGAGACTTATTTTCTCGGTTTCGAACCATGCCGACATAGAATTTTGTAATTCATTCACTTTTGTTGATTACATTTTAATAGAAATATTATTTTCTTGTCCAATTAATATCTTGAAAATATTTGAATTGTTATTCCATGGGAATATTTGTTATGAATTTTGATGGATTATGATATTGGATGTGCTAACTTTGTATATTATCACCATATGCTTTCATTTCTTGGTTGTTGAGGACAAGTTGCAGGTGTATTACTTTGAGTCAAGTACTCAACGGTGGAATTCATCGAACGTCTGGACGAGGTAAGATCTTTATCTTGTCTTGTTAGCATATTTTCTTATATAGCATACCTTAGATTAGAGTTGATTTTTGCAGTCATTTCCGTATGTTGTGGTTTACCCCTAGCCATAGAGAAATTTTTCTCGTAACATAATTGGCGACCATACTGGGGATGGAATCGTGTTTTCGGGGTTTGGAGTGTTTTTCTCCTTTGATTACTCTCATTTATATTGATTTTCTTATCGTCTGATTGCTTGACAGCCTTTGTGTTGATATTATGGTAACTGCGGGAGGTATTTACCTCCATGTGTAACCCTAACGATAATAGAATATTCTGGGAAGCAAGAAGAAATCATAAAGCATTAAACTTAACACTAGAAGACAAGTCGACTCAAGGAAATAATCAATATTAAGTATTTAGCCTCCAGAATGAGAAGTCGACCCAGAAATCTCAAGAAAACAGTATAAATACAAGTAGTCAGACCTCATTTTGTACCAGACAACTCGAAATTTCAGCTGGGAATAGGTGTGCACTGTAGAAACTGGGGAACTACGCAAGTTTAGGGAGCAACTACAACCAACAGTTGTTGCAATATGTATTCATGGTTTAGTCTCAGGCTTTCTATTGGTTAGGGTTGGACTTTCTGATCAGTCTTGGTTATCTTTATGCATCAGTCATGGTTCGCTATAGGTTTTCTTCCAGAATCATTCTCTGTCAAGGTTAAGGTGCTCGGGGGTGGCTTCGGCCTATGGTTGGGTGAAAATATTGTTATATTGTCTATGGTTAAACAAGCACATCAATTACTTTCTAGCAGGTTATGGACCCACACTATCTTCAGACAGTCTAACCGTTGAAAGATAGATTGGGAGGATTTTCTCAGTTACAGTTGCAGTTGCAGCCAGTTTTTGTTGCAGCAATGAAACCCTAACCCTCTTGTTGAGGCACCTTAAGTGAAGAGATTGACCTAATTTTTGGATAGCCTAGTGCACCCTAGCCTATCACATATCTTGGTACTCTCAACAAGCTAATACGTCCAGTTTGAGTTTTTGGTCAAAATCAAGGGTTGACCAAGTCAAAGAAATTATGACTTACTCTATGAAGTCAGAAAACAAGTTAGAAGGGGATTCTAAATTCAGATCATGGAAGACAACGATTGACCTCATTGTTTCCAAGAATAAAGTGTTGGATATCATGAAAGGAAAGATCGTGTAACCACAGTTCAAAGAAGGAAAAGAGAAGGAACCTTAGAACATTGCAGTTATGGAGAAGTTCAAAGACAATGACATCAATTCCATGAGTATCATAGTGGAATCTATAAAATACCACTTGATCCCCTACATCTCCCATCTTGTCTCATCTAAGAAGATGTATGATGCCCTAACAAACCTCTTCTCAGTCAGAAACATTGGACAAGTAATGAGTCTAAAGAATGAGCTCTGTGACATGAACATGAATGATGATGACAACATAACATTATACTTTGTGAGAATCTCTCAGTTAAGAGATCAACTACAAGCTATTGAAGAGATCATTTCATAGAAGGAACTGGTAAATATAGCACTCAATGGTCTTCCCAATACATGGGATGCATTTTCCGCAAGCATGAACACAAGGAAGGAGTATCCCACATTTGAAGAACTTTGGACTTGTTTTGCATAAGAAGAATCAAGGATTAGTGTAAAAGAGAAACCCCAAAATAAATACGATGATCAAGCCTTCACAACAAGGTTCAAGAATTTCAGGAATAAAAAGAAGTTTGGCTCCAGGAAGAAACCAAATCAAGAGAAAGATATGTCAAAAATACAATGCTTCAATTGTTGAAAATATGGTCACTACAAGAATCATTGTCCCGAGTTAAAGAAAAGGAAGGAAACACACAAAGCATCAGTTGTCGAAGAAAGGGAACCCTCAAAGAAGGCCAAGCATGACAAACCAAACTTCTTCTTCTAAGACAAGGTAACAATATTCTTCATAATTCCTGTACATGTCATGTTTACATAGTTTTTGTACATATCTTGCATATATATTTCTTATAAGATAAGATGTTCAAAGAGAAACAATACCTATGGAAGAATAACAATATAAGGATTGCTATCACGATGACTACAAATCAAGCAATACACATGAAAAGATGAAGTACATTGACAATCCTTGGTAACAATTCCCGTGGAAGCTATTACATAAGTAACAACTGCAAGGTAAGCCAAAATCAAAATCAAACTTGAAGAAACCTAAAAGAAGGAAAAACAGAAAGAAATCAGCAATCAAGAGGAAATTAGAAAAAGACTTGTGACACTTTGCAGAAGGCAATAAGGATGCAGACGGAAGTGTGGACTCGCTTAGATGGAGGGAGTTTATTATATAATTCCAAAGAAGAGCATGCATTCATGCATGAAGCAAGGATTAGGAGGGAGATAATCCTAAATAATATTATCCATTGAGGATTATGAAGTATCTATCCATGTTCCCATCAATGGTAGTAGCCATGAAAAGCAGCACGCGTTTAGTTTGAATTTAGAAGAAGTTTTCTTCGAAAAAGAATCCTTAAAGTATCCCTGGTTGTCCATCCACATCCATGATCCTATGATGAAAGGAAGAAGTCAAAATATTTAGGCCATGGAATCTATAGAAAACTCCATGGACCCAAGTGCTAAAGAGAAACATGAATAAGAACATAAAGATTCCAAGAGAGAAAGAAAAGTTAGAACAACCAGTCATTATATCAAGAATCACAAGACTACCAACTTGATATAAACCCTCTAGAAGCAATCAAGTAGAAGAAATGGAAGTTGTGATAAGGAACAACGTATGGAAGAATTATGAATGTAATCATTGCGAGATCCATAACTAAAGGTTCTCCCAGACGGAGGGAGAAGACTATGATGATAGCTTGTTCCAGTAACCAAACATACCGAAACCATTATATCTCCTGCAATATCCATGGGTTGGAGTTCACATCAAATGAATGTAAGGATTGTTCTCCTCAACAGAGTAATTGAACAAAGAAGCGTATGTAGAGCGGCCTCAAGGTTTTGAGGTATACCAGAAAGAGACTCTTGTATGCAGATGGAAGAAGATATTGTATGGTTCCAAACAACTTGGTGCAGAGCTTCCAATTCACACCAGAAGCGTGGTGAAAACTTTCTATAACAAAGATATTGTATCAGAATGGTTACTTAGAAGTCCAGGATGATGGATTGCTAATCCATGACAAACTCTCATGATGACAGAAGAAGTGCCACTTGGATATGTTCCAGTTTGAGATTTGCCATGATGTTATGAGCTAGCAAGAAACAAAAGAGATGAATTCAACTATGATATACTATAATGATCAAAGCTATATGAAGCCTTCAGAGAAAACCAGTGTTCCATAAAGACCGAAGTACATTGAGATCAAGCATTACATTCTCTGTGATAAGGTCCAAAAAGGAGAAGTGGTCCTCAAATATATCTCCACAGATGAGCAGATAACAAACATTTTGGTAAAGCCTTTATCCAAGATGAAAAAGTTTGCATACTCAAGAAACAAGTTGGAGCTCGTGGAGACGACTTCCTTATTGAAAAGGGAAGATATGACTCCCAGGTTGGGAGGGAGAACTGATGTATTATTGATTTATGGACAGACATTTTTCAGTTTGAAAAATGGTCCAGGATGAGCAGTTCATGTCCAGTTCGGAAAGAGGTTTGAGATTTCTGACAGATAGACATTTTCCAGTTCGGAAAATGGTCCAGATCGGACGGTCATTTTCGTAATGAAAATGGTTTGACAGATTGTTGATGTACCATAGACAACAATTCACCTCATTTCCAGTGTGGGGGAATGGTCTAGGACAATCTTTCTTCTTGGAAGTCACTCTCAGTAGTGGTCAAGTAGAATGGTTCGCCTCGCCGGACAATCATTCTTTCGAAGTTCACAGTTGTGAGCAGTTTCGAAGAATGGTCCGTTTTGGAGGTTGGTGCAGGACAATCATTTCCTTAGGAAATGGTCCAGACAATAATTCCCTAGGGTAGACTCATTCTCTCTAGGTTTCACATTTTTTAGTGGCGGAGGAATGGTCCAGGTTCAACAATCAGGGAAAGGAATTCCTTAGGGAAGACTCATTCTCTCCAGGTTGCACTTTGTTTAGTGCCGGAGGAATGGCCCAGATAGGTGAATGGTCCAAGCTGAGAAATCAGGACAGTTGTTCTTCTATGTTTGAGAAGAATAGTCCAGATAGCTCATGGATGATGTTTTACTTTCTGAGGGAAGATGCTCTTCCAGATCTCACAAATGTGAGTGGAAGAATGGCCCAGATGACTTAGTTTATATCATCATATTGTTTTTCTGTGCAGGTTGATATCAGATGATATGATTGCTATGGAGATTGTATGTCTTTGGAAAATAGATGTATGCTATTGTGGTGGATGTGCTCCACTGGTTGTGACTATGTGTCACTGATTAAGTAGTTGTTTGCTACTTGGTGTGGTAGTGTACCACTGGATTGTAGTTGTGTACTTCTATGGATAAACAGAGTTGTGTTCTATTAAATGACATTGTTCTGATTTCCATGAAGAATATCAATAGTGTTGAAAATGATTATCAACTAGATAGATGGTCAGTGTACTGATGGACAAACATTTTACAAATGGAAAATGGTCCAGGACATTTATTATTCTAGCAGGTATTTTTGGATTAGAAGAATAGTCCTTGTAGCCCATGGCGTGGCTTCCAGCATCTGCTAGAATAATTATTCTTCTAGGACATATGCCCGGATTAGAAGAATGGTTCTTATATCACTCTTTGGAGTAAGTGAAATTTTTGGCATCATGTCTGATTACTCAGATGGAGTATGACTTCGAGAGATGATGCAGTTGATGTTGTCAGATGACATTGATAGTGATGATGGTGCTTGTGATCTAATCATGAGATAGCATGTATGGCTATGATGATGCTACTAGTTGAATGGTATGTTTGTGCTCAAGACCATTGCCTTCAATACCTCCCTAGATAGGAGGGAGTGTTGATATTATGGTAGTTGTGGGAGGTATTTACCTCCACGTGTAACCATGATGAGAATATAATTTTCTGGGAAGCAAGAAGAAACCCAAAGCATTCAACTTAACCCTAGAAGACAAGTTGACTCAAGGAAATAATTAATATTAAGTATTTAGCCTCTAGAATGAGAAGTCATCCCAGACATCTCAGGAAAATAGTACAAATACAAGTAGCCATAACTCATTTTGTACCAGACAACTTGAAATTTCAACTGGGAAGAGGTGCGCACTGTAGAGACTGGGCAAGTGTGAAAGTCTAGGGAGCAGCTGCTACAATCTGTATTCTTGGTTTAGGCTCAGACTTTCTATAGGTTATGGTCGGACTTTCTGATCAGTCTTGGTTATATTTATGCATTAGTCGTGGTTGGATATTGGTTTTCTTCCAGAATCATTATTTGCCAAGGTTAAGATGCTCGAGGGTGGCTTCGACGTATGGTTGGGTGACAATATTGTTATATTTTCTATGGTTAAACGAGCACATCCATTAATTTCTAACACTCTGTTCATTTTGAGTATGATTTTCTTAGCCTTATCCTTAGCTTAGCAGTGTTTTTAACACATATACGCGAGTTTTTACCTGACAGTCGCGTACATACACGTGTCTTCCTTCTGCAAGAGGCATATATACGCGGTTTTCTCCTGAACAGTCGCGTACATCATCATTTTTTGTTTGGTTGCTAAGTTTGATGTTTGTTGGGTAGGTTGTGATAGTTTTTGAGTCTTCTTGGCTCTTGTTATGACTGTTAAGTGCATGTAGAATGATAGGAAACATTTCTTTGGTTGAATTTTTGGGCGGTGCCTTTCTCATCATCATTTTCATAGATTGTCCTTGCATCTTGGGTTGGGTGTTTGCCTCTTGATATCCTACTTGTTGTGTCTCTTTTTACGTATAGTAGAATCTTTATATCAAGTTGTTGTTCAGTCCTTGCATTTTCATTCTTTTATATTGAAAATACAAAAATATTAAGCATTTTGCATTGTTGGAATTTGATCTTTTGGGTCCTTATCATTGATCTTAGTACATGTATAGAAATATTGCATCTTATTTGGAACTGTAGAACTAAATTGAAAATTGCATTTTGAAAAGCTTATCATTTATTGGGAATTGAAGTTAGGACTTTACATTTTATTCATATTTATTTATTTTACTTGCTGAGTCATAACATCATTAGTTTCACGACCGCACCTTTTTGAGTAAGCAAGGCCACTAAAAGCAACACTGATAATTTAAAGTTGATTAGAAATAATTTTATTTTCCAGGGTGCACAAACTAGCTTAGGATTTAGAGCCTTGGAATAAGATTTTGTGAGTAAACTTCTCCAAGGATATTAAATCAACATATGTGTCTCACTAAGGGAGTGGTGAAATCCATTTTATAATTGGTGATG
>SNQJ01S0082581.1:0-20472 GCA_010110895.2 Picea sitchensis
CATTCAATGCAGCATTGTTCTGTTCTTAAAATTGTTGACATACATTTCTTTATATGAAGAACTTTTGATGGTAATACTCCATAACCATTTTCAGGTTAAATGGTTTTCTCAACAATGTAAACCTTGGAGAATGCGTTCTTAAAGGCGCCCTCGAGGCTTACTCGTGTAAGTAATATGGCTTTATTGTTGTTTAGGATGAAATAAGAAACTCTGCTTGTTTTATAGATTTTGATTTTTTTTTGTACAATTACCCTGCTGCCGAACAAGCCAAAATTTTACTGTTCCTTTTGTTCAGGGAGAAAAATATATAGGGCCCCTTCTATGATTGGTAAAACTGCCGTTGGAATTACTAAATGCTTTACACGTTTGTGGCTGCCTGTCATTTTTGTTTGGCGGATATTATGGCGGGAAAACCTTCTTAAATACTAGAAGATGCCTTCAATTTTAATATTATTTTAGTTCCCAGAGATATTACATTCAAATGTTTTCAGAAAACATTACATTATCTTCGTTGCTCCACCAACGTGGAGCAATCAACAAGCAACCTTATCTTAAGGCCACTATGCACTGCTTGTTATTACAAATTAAACATTTTGTAGAATATGATCAATTAGAATTAATTTAGAGTGGAGCCGAGGTACTTGAGATTTACACAAATTCAATCACAACTATGCTGAATATTTGTTGGTTGCAAGGAAAACCTCCCGGGGAAAAACCAAGGGATGCATCACAGCATTGGTGGATGGCATCCCTAGTGAACCCTTTAGGGTAGACTGATGTGGGAACTGATGTGCCTCACCCAGGTGAATCGAATAGGGCACTGAACTAGCCAAATGCTCAGCAACATTGACAACGACTGGTTGAGCTAACCCCTTTGGCTACAACTATGGCGAATTTGTGGCTAACACATAGTTTAATGGGTGAAATTGTAAGCTAGTTCATTTTTTTTAGTTAAAGTAAACTGCCTTTATACACAACAAACATAACCAAAACAACTAACAGATTGCGACTCCTTGGGGCATGTCAAGAATAAAAGCATTCTGTCAAAATTTAATATTTATAGCATGGAATGTTTTTTCCATCTCCGTGTTCTGGTGTTTGAGCATTGTGCTTTGCTTAATTGTTTTATAGGCAAGCTTGCGGGGATAGACAGGAAGCTCTCTCGTAGCTTGGAGCAACAAGTAAGTTGTTCGTTATTCTTGTTCTAATTTTGTGTCGATTCAATATCATGCACTATTGTTTGAATGAAATTCTTATATTCATTTTTTCGAACCAATTTGTGATCATGATAATACCCAGTGTCATCCATTATCGTTACCCAGTGTCATCAAAGCAAAGATAGGTTTAGCAAGTAATATGATAGGTTATAGACTGAGATCTTGTTAATATTAGGGAAGTTTGACTAGTCTTTTGGAGTAATTTAATTTTGATAGCACTTTGAAGAAGTCTTTGAGCACAGTATTTTACCAAGAAAATGTAAATTTTGGCCTGGTAGGTCCTGGAGTACCTCGCACAATCTCCTGACGATCATTCATCCTCTCCAATGGGGCCTTTATGTAGTACAGCAAGGTATCTTATGACATTTTTTCTAAATTGAATTTCAGTCTGGTTACAGAACTTGGTTTACACGCTAAAAGTTCTAATGACTGACATTATCAAATTTTCTGCCTTAGTCGGAGGACATTGATTCATCTCATCCTTACTATGAACCACATATATCCTGATTATGACTTCAGGTAAACTTTGATTATATTTCTTTTTAATACCTGAATTCTTGCATTTCATAAAGGTTGTGAAGCAGGAAAAGTATGATTGGGTAGTGTCAATGTACCTCTTGGGCTAGTAGGCAACCTGTGTATATCCTTTTTCCAAACATTGGAAGTGATGCAGGAAAAGGATAATTGGTTAATGCTGATGGAAGCCTGTTGGGCTAGTTGACAACACATGTATATATGTTTTATAAGGGTTGTTAAGCAGAAAAGGATAATTGGGTAATGCCAATGTAAGCCTGTTGGGCTAGTTGGCAACCCGTGTATATATCCTTTTTCTGAAGACTGGAAGTGGTGTCAAAGGTTGACAGACGGTTTAGAAAACCGTTGCTCTTAAAGGAGCCGAGAGTTCGAGTCTCTCCATTTCCTATCAGAATAAGACTCTTTTGATTAACAATGTCGGGATTTCAAAGAGAGGCTACCTGGTCGGTCTTGGATGGAAAACTGTGGTCCTGAAAGAGTTCGGGGTTCAAATTTCTACATTTTGTATGATATCCAGAATTGTTTTGATGTAGTGTTGCAAATATGCTGTATATTCACTTCTTGTCTTTGTTCCTTTTAATTTGTTGTACCCCATGCAGCATGGTGCAAGCTCACAATTTTTCCAAAGAATGTGGATTGAACAATGTGAAGCAGATAATTGAAAATTATCTGCTTGAAGCAGCAAAGGTACAAAAATGCACATGTAGAGTTCTGTTTTTTTA
This sequence comes from Picea sitchensis, assembly GCA_010110895.2. Lineage (NCBI taxonomy): Eukaryota > Viridiplantae > Streptophyta > Pinopsida > Pinales > Pinaceae > Picea > Picea sitchensis. The sequence continues at coordinate 2,474 of SNQJ01S0082581.1, forward strand.
TTTTTTCCATGTTTCAGACACTCTGTTAAAGTAACTTAATGCTATTTGCTTTTATTGCCTGAATTGCAGATGTGGTCTGCAGAAAATGGGGGTGATAACCTTCTAGACAGCATTTGGAAAGCTGTGGATGAGGTAAAAATGTCTGTCCTAGTTGATCTAGCTCTGAAAGCAAATGTAAACCAATAGGTCTTGTGTTGGTATGCTTAAAAGTATTTCAAGTATTTTATGTTATGTGGGTGGACTGTACTAAATATTTGTGTTTGACAGGTTATTGATCTTGCCGACTGTGATGCATATAGCTATATGCCAGAATTTGAAGGTGACCCCTTCATCGAAAGGGGAGCCATGTAAGTGTTCCTTTCATTCTATACTTTGTACATCCAAAACTCTGTTGTAAAATTGGTCTCGGAAATATAACCTCATTAACTTGGATATTTCCATAATGCAGATGGTCTTTCAATTTCTTTTTCTACAATAAGAAGCTTAAGCGAATTCTTAGCTTCAGCTGTCACTGTTTAAGGTAATTACATGCTCTTACGAAGAATTTTGATATGATGAACTAGGATATAACAGAGTGATAACAACGATATTTTACATTTGCAGCAAGTTGGCGGTTGATGATTCACCTACAGAAGAAATCTTGAGTGATGAAGATACTATTTTTGAGGGCATGGACATGGAGTAATCAGAGTTTAGAAGTTTTTCTATCTCTAAATGAGGTACACCTGTACCTGAAGACCTTTTGTACAAAGGAATTGCACCGTGTAGTTTAAAATCTTTTAAGTTTTCACCCTTGCCATGTCCACTCTGTATTCACGCCCAAATCCAGTGCACCCATGTACAACACTGGGAGCAACTCACAGTCCTGTATATAGAGTTGTAGATGGTAGTCGTTATGAGGCTAGCAACTTTAGAGCTGTTTGTGAATCCATTAGTTTAATGGCAAGAAGCAGACTGCTACTACTGTTACTTGTCAACATTGTACCTACATGCTACAAATGATCAAGTGCCATTTTGGGCAAACAACAGAGATGTGCAGATTTTACTTCGATACGTCTGATTTGTTTGAATGAGAATATGACTTGGTGACTCGAAAGTTCCGAGGATATCATCTTTTGAAATTTGGGCAGGACTTCGATGGTCTTTATTACGATTTATGCTTTTGATAGAGGGTCTTTTCTAAAGAAGTGAGGGGTCTTCCAATAGTGTGATTTAATAACGTTGTCTAAAAACACCACTTCAAAACTTCTTGTCTGTTTTTTTACCAACTCTCCAAGACGCTTTTTTTCAGTAAAGACACTACAACAAAACTCTTTTTCCGGTTTTTCTTTATTAAGGTCTCTCATAGGACTTTTTTTCCGGTTTTTCTTTATTAATGTCTCTGATAGGGTTTGCAGTTCATATTTTGTTGAGAATACTCTAATTGCTATACAATCAAAATCCATCAAATCACAATTAAAAAAATCAATATACAACCAAAATAGGTTAAATAGAATAATTAAACAATTCCTATCTTGTTGAACCACCCACATTAAAACAATAGGGTTTGCTGTTTACAGCTTGTGTTGGTATGCATATCAAGATCTCTCTCTTAAGAACCATAGCATAGCTAGCCGAGATTTTTTTAGACGTTATTCAAAATGAAGTCATGTTTTTTTTTGGCATTCCTTGATTTTCCCTCAGAAAAGATTTTTGGCATTTCATTGTGCAGAGGTTTGTGCAGAGGTTTTGGTTGGCCAAACTGATATATTTCATTCACAAATAATGAAAAGAAAAAAGTTCCCTGAAAGCATGGCGAGTGATTACTTGTTTTCATTTCATTCTTTGGACTCTACCAGGAGAATTTATTATTTGTTATTTTATTGTATGTCACCAACACTTTTACATAGACATACAGCTTTTCCATGGACTTTCTATATAGACCTTCTATTTATGGTCTTGACAAAAACTGCAAGAATTTATAGTATTATTTAAAAATACGTGAGAATATTTATTACTGTAGAAATGGAAATTAATAATAATAATTTTAGATTTATTTGAATTTGAAAATTACATAGACATACAGCTTTTCCATGGACTTTCTATATAGACCTTCTATGTGTGGTCTTGACAAAAACTGCAAGAATTTATAGTATTATTTAAAAATACGTGAAAATATTTATTACTGTAAAAATGGAAATTAATAATAATAATTTTAGTTTTCTTTTAATTTGAAAATCTTTTTAAATTTTTGGGAAGTATTGTATACTCGAAGTTTTTCTAATCTTTAAAGTTTTATATATTCATCTTAATAGTTAATTTTTTAAACATTTAGAAATTTGTGGTTTTCTGTTTTGTTTTTAATAAAATATGAGTTAATGCAATAGTTAATCATTGGATCAAACATATAAAAAGGGTTTAAAGATATAATTAGTATCTTAATGTTGTAAGTGATGGGTTTGATTCCAAATGTAATATTTAAAAAAGATGCCAAGACTCCTTGTAGTTTGTAAGGTTGTCGGAAAAGGTGTGCACATGTACATTGTCCAATTGCATGCTAGAGACCAAACATGAAAGACATTAGTTTTTGGGGTGTGTTGGTATACGTTGTCCAAGCATATAGAATCAGTTTCAGTTTTTGGGGTGTATTGGTCAAAAGTATATGGAAGCATTGGTTTTAGTATTTGCAGCTTTGTATAATAAACGAGTCATTAATTGATATCTCTGCCTTTGTGGCTTTAACAGATAATTGTTTGGGGTCTTTATAATAAAATGTCGAACAAAAGATTATAAAGATCCTTCTGTGGATCTGTGAAATCTGTGAAATTGTGTAGATTTTTTATATTATTAAGAATGGGAATAGGTTATTTCTGTACTAAATTTTTATGTTTTTTTTTGGATTTGCGAAGATTTGCTAGGAATTTAGATGGATTGTTGCAAGTACAAGGTTTGGGGATGGGAAGGGGTTATTTCTATATTAAATAGATCTCAATGTCCCAAATTAAGTAAGACTATAGGTCCCAAATTAAGTAAGACTATAGATGGATTGTTGCAATTACAAGTTTAGGAACAGGAATAAAAGTGACTATAGATGGATTGTTGCAATTACAAGTTTAGGAACAGGAATAAAAGTTTGGGGATGGGAAGGGGTTATTTCTATATTAAATAGATCTCAATGTCACAAATTAATTACAAGTTTAGGAACAGGAATAAAAGTTTGTGGATGGGAAGGGGTTATTTCTATACTAAATAGATCTCAATGTCACAAATTAAGTAAGACTATAGATGGATTGTTACAATTACAAGTTTAGGAATAGGAATATGTTATTCCTGTAGTAAACACATTTAACTTTTAGGCGGATTGTATTGCTTCACAAATTTTGTAGGATTTAGATGAATTATTGCATTTAGAACTTTTGATTATTAAAACTATATCTTACTTTTAGGTTTGTTTCTCAAATTTTGTAGGAATTTAGATGAATTATTGTCATTAGAACTTTTGATTATTAAAATTGCATTGTAGAGTTGTTATACTTCTAGATGAATTATTACATTTAGAACTTTTAATTATTAAAACTATATCTTACTTTTAAGTTTGCTTCTCAAATTTTGTAGGAATTTAGATGAATTATTGTCATTAGAACTTTTGATTATTAAAATTGTATTGTAGAGTTGTTATATTTTTAGATGAATTATTGTTATTATAATTTTTTATTATTAAAATTGCATTGTAATTTTTTATTATTAAAATTGCATTGTAGAGTTGTTCCAAGATGGAACTTAAAAATCTTTATAATATCAGAAATTTTGAAATAGCAAAATTACATGTCAAAAATCATGATATAAAATCATGATATAGCAAATAGATTGCTAAGTATATCACATTTACATCGTGAAAATCACGACTTAGCAAATAGATTGCAAAGTAGGTTTGCAAATTTATTAGATATGTATATAGCAAAGTATTTTAAGAAATTATGATTGCATTCATAGAAAGAAAGAAATGTTGAACGTGGATACATCGTGGTAGTGAAGAAATCGTGAGTGCACTGAGAGAAGTTGAATATATATAGCAAAGTAGTTTAGAAACTATGATGTTACTAGTGAAACATAGATCTAATAGAGAAGGGGAAGGTTAATGTGAAATCGTGAGTGCACTTAGAGAAGTTGAATCTATATGAAACATGAAACATAGATCTAATAGAAAAGGGGAAGGTTAATGTGAAATCGTGAGTGCATTTAGATAAGTTGAATACTCTAAGTATATATAGCAAAATAGTTTAGAAACTATGATGTTACGAGTGAAACATAGATCTAATAGAAAAGGGGAAGGTTAATGTGAAATCGTGAGTGCACTTAGAGAAGTTGAATACTCTATATAGCAAAATAGTTTAGAAACTATGATGTTATGAGTGAAACATAGATTTAATAGAGAAGGGGAAGGTTAATGTGTATATGATGTTATTGAGTGAAAACATAGATCTGGAGGAGTAGTACTAGTTTATTATATATTTATATATTAAATAGTTAAGAAATTAAGATTTTGTGGAGAGAAGTTAGATATACATTTCTGATTGTATTTGAAATGTTTAAAAGAAGTTAGATATACATTTCTATTATATATCTATATAGTAAATGGTTAAGAAATTAAGATTTTGTGGAGAGAAGTTAGATTATATTTCTGATTGTATTTGAAATGTTTAAAAGAAGTTAGATATACATTTCTTAGTAGTGATTTATTATATATTTATATAACAAATAGTTAAGAAACTAAGATTTTGTGTAGAGAAATTAGATATACATTTCAAAGATTGTATTTGAAATGTTTAAAAGAAGTTAGATATATATTTTGTAGTAGTAGTTTATTATATATTTATATAGCAAATAGTTATTGTATTTGAAATGTTTAAAAGAAGTAAGATATACATTTCTTAGTAGTAAATTATTATATATTTATATAACAAATAGTTAAGAAACTAAGATTTTGTGGAGAAAAATTAGATATACATTTCAAAGATTGTATTTGAAATGTTTAAAAGAAGTTAGATATATATTTTTTAGTAGTAGTTTATGATATATTTATATAGCAAATAGTTAGAAACTAAGATTTTGTGGAGAGAAGTTAGATATACATTTTTGATTGTATTTGAAATGATTAAAATAAATTAAATATATAATTGTTCTATTGAGATTAATATATAATTATTTAATTGTATTAATCATAATTATGTTTAATAGATCAAAATAGATTTGAATAAATAGATAAAATAATGATACGAGTAAGAAGTAAAATAGCGTTATTCGGAGTAAATTTTAAATCTATTATATGTTAAAAACTTGAAATAACGTTATTCATTATAAGTTTTAGATTTTAAAAACTTGAATAATAAAAACTTGAAATCACATTAGTTTTCGATGTATTAGGTATTAAAAAGATCATATTTTTGAAAATGTAAATTTAAAAAACAAAGGGTTTTTTGGGCTTTGTCCAACTTTTTTATGTTGTAGTCTTTTTAGCGGGAATCCTGTAAAACAGTTAGACTTTTAGATTTTTACTTTTCTTTGTTTTAGTCTTTTTAACCGGAATCTTGTAAAACAGCTAGACTTTTAGACTTTTACTGTTCTTCAAATTTTTAGAAATTTAACATATTTTTTAAGATTTTTATTAAAAAATATTTACATCTTAAAAATTTGAAATAACATTCATTGTAAGTTTTTGATCTATTAGATATTAAAAAGATAATATTTTTGAAAATATTAAAAATTTAAAATAACATTCATTGTAAGTTTTTGATCTATTAGATATTAAAAAGATAATATTTTTGAAAATATAAATTTAAAAAAGGGGTTTTTTGGGCTTTGAATTTTTTAATGTTTTAGTTTTTTTTAGCGGGAATCCTGTAGAACAGTTAGACTTCTGCTTTTCAAATTTTTAGAAATTTAACATGTTTTTTGAGATTTTTATTAAAAAATATTTACATCTTAAAAAATTTGATTCATTTTAATATTTAATAAAAAATTTAATTCAGATAAATTTAAATGGGTGTGTAAATATTGTGGATTTTGTTAGATGTTTTAACTAGATTAGGTTGTCAAAAGTATAATCTGTCAACTTTATCTTTAATACCATTTTATAAGAAAAACAATTATTTTATAAGAAAAACAATTATTTATAATTTAACAAAGTAATATATCTAATTAGTAATTATATATTTATTTAATATTAATATAATTCTTTAATAACTTTATTTTAATAATAAATCTAGGTACGAAATCCCATTGTTAAAAAATAGTTGAAAAATAGATAGAATAAATAGATAAAACAATGTTACGAACCAAACATGAAATACCATCATTCATTCTAGAAAAAATTAGATATATTAGATGTTAAAAACATCATATTTTTGAAAATATAAATTTAGAAAAATTTAGATATATTAGATGTTAAAAACATCATATTTTTGAAAATATAAATTTAGAAAAATTTAGATATATTAGATGTTAAAAACATCATTTTTTTGAAAATATAAATTTAAAAAAACTATTTGTATTTTCAAATTTTTAAAAATTTAATATAGTTTGAGGATTTTTTATTAAAAAATATGTATATTAAAAAAATTAATTATTTTAATATTTAAAAAAAAATTAAATTAAAATAAATTTGAATGGGTTTGTAAATTGTTGGGATTTGGTGACAACAAATTACTAAAAATAGTTTTGGATTTTATTATTCTGCTTTAGTTACAACCAAATAGACCAAGTTAAAATATGGTAGGGATTGCATTTATTAATCAGTTTCTTGTGTGAATGTATAAATTCATGTAAACCTATAGAGACAAACCACTGAGTGTGGGAGACAGAGTGAGAACTTGCAAATATGATGTAATCTCTATGATTTGAATAATAAGACAATTGATGCTTATGCTTGGTGGATGTAGCCCAACATTTGGGTGAACCACGTGAAATCCTTGTGTTCTTATTTGTATGATTATTAATTATCATATGTGAATTGTGTTTTCCACATTTGCAATTCTAACAAGTGGTATCAAAAGTACTGCGTTGAAGATCCGTAAGGTGAAATCCAAGGTGCAAAAAAGTGAATTAAGTGAACAAAAAGTTATCAACACTCTCCAAGCAATGTTTAAGGAATGCTAGCATACTCACACTTATGAAATTAAGAAGGTAAACACTCGGTTCATCCACGCAATGTTTAAGAAGTGCTAACATACTCACACTTATGAAATTAAAAAATTCTTGAAGGTAAGCACTCGGTTCATCCACGACAGAGCGTCGACGCTCCCCCATCAACACTCAAAGAGTCATCCACGACAAAGCGTCGACGCTTTCCATCAACACTCAAAGAGCTAGCGCTCCCCCACCCTTTGAGAAGAGCGCCGATCCTCTTTCAAAATATTTATCTGGTTTATTTTGTTAAAAACTAAAGGTCCCAAGATTTTTTTTGGGTTTTAAAAATTGAATTTCTTTTTAAAAAGGTGAAATTCAAGTGACGAGGACGATGAATGAAGTAAAGGTGGAGGGGTGATTTTTTGGGTTTTAAAAATTGAATTTCTTTTTAAAAAGGTGAAATTCAAGTGAAGAGGACGATGAATGAAGTAAAGGTGGAGGGGTGAATGTGAATTAAAGTAAAGTGGATTTTTTATTAAAAGGATTATTATAATTGGAATTTAAGATAATATTTGAAGTAATACCTTTTATGAGAGGTGGATTTCACGTGGATGATTAAGTATGAAGTGGGTATAAAAGGTTTCATAAAATATATAAAAAAATTATTATTTTAAATTTTTTGAGTTATTATTGATTTTTTTATTAAGATTCACATTTAATTTTATTTATAAATTTTTTCATATTTAAAATGATTTTTTATAAGCAGTAGGTATTGAGAGATTTTTTGTGCTAATGGCTAAGACATAGAGTTTGAAGTTTGAAGTTGAAAAGTTCAGTGGTAAAAACAACTTTGAGTTCTTGAAGCTTAAGATGTGGGATTTACTAGTGTAACATGGGTTGCAAAAAACATTGGCAGGCAAGTCAAAGAAACCAACATCCATGACAGAATGGGAATGGGAAGATCTGGATGCAAAAACATTTAGTACCATTCGTTTATGTTTGGCGGATGAGGTTATGTTTGATATTGTAGGAGATGATACAATATCAGGCTTATGGACCAAGTTGTAAAGTCTATATACGATGAAGTATTTGATGAGCATAATCTACTTGAAGAGACAGTTGTACAGTGTGCGGATGAAAGAAGGTATAAAAATTGTTGACCATTTAAATACTTTCAATATCCTTATAGTTCAATTGACTAGTATGAAAGTTAAATTTGAAGATGAGGATAAGGCTATTACACTATTGTGTTCATTCCTGAGTCTTGGGATAATCTAGTCACCTCTATTAGCTTTAGTTCAACATATGTTTTAGATTATGACTATGTTGTGGGAGCTTTGTTGGCTGAGGAGATGAGGAGAAAATCTAGTTAAGAGACCTCAATTTCAGAGGCGATGCTGGTAAGAGGTCGAACTAAAGAGCAGAATGAGACAATTTTTTCTCGATCTAAGTCAAGACACAGAAAGGGTAAAGCAAAATGCTGGTACTGTGGAAAAATAGGACATCTCAATAAAGATTGCTGGAAAAGAAAGGAATCTGAGGAAAACTCTACGAAAGAAGCAAATTTCGTTGTAACAAATTCATGTATGATTGATCAAGTTTTATCCGTTTCTAGTAATTTACAATATCAAGAAGAATGATAGTTAGATTCAAGGGCCTCCCACCACATGTGCTCACATAGAAATTGGTTCATTTCTTACTACTATGTTGATGAGGGTGTAGTGTTTATGGAAAATGGTATTCCATGTAACACTGTTGGGGTTGATAGTATTAGAAGCAAGATGTACGATGGTATTGTTAGGGAATTAACAGATGTTAGATATGTACCCGAGCTTAAATCAAATTTGATTTCATTGGGAGTGTTGGATTCTTGTAACGAATAAATGTATAGGATTATTAATTATAATTAATTTAATAATCTAAGTGTCCTAAAAAGTTAGCTAAACAATAATTATTAAATAATATTAACTAGTTAATTATTATTTATTACTTGTTCATGTCTGTCAATGATTAATTAATTATTAATTAATAATCATTAATTAATTGAGTAAAGAATTAAAGGGGTTAATAAGTTTAATTTGTTAAAGACTTACGTATTCGGGAAGGGATAGGACATTAAATATAAGGATACGATATTAATAAGGGATAAGATAAGATAATAAATACGAAAGGATAAAATAATAAATAATTGAATGAGGGGCATTAATAAACGGAGAAGGAACATGAATAATGGGATAAGGGGCATAAACTTTGTGCATAAGGGAATGAATACAGAGATAAGGAAATAAATGAGGAGAAAGGGCAGTGAAGGAGGATATGAGTCGAGGAGGTTTACGAAGGAAGGGATTATCATTCTACGAGGGTTCTTGGGGGATTGGCACATGAGTCGAGTTCTGTAGTCGGGAAGGATTAGTACAGGGGGCATCAGTTTGCTGGAGGTTTTGGACATGGGGGCCAGGATATCCATATGATATACTGGAGCTAGGAAGTTGTCCTAGTTGGCAGGGTGGAACAAGGTTTGGGCAGTGTTTGACACAGTTCAGCAACGAACAACCAGATCGACGGAGGAATTATCATCAGTCCAAGGTATTTTAAAATTACGTATTTGTTTTATTCTGTTATAAAATTAATATTCGTTGATAAATTTAACATGCGTATGTGCTAAATTAAAAGGAATTATTGAATTTTCTGAAATCAAGTAGCAGTTACTGTTTTGTTTGTGGAACTAATTGATGTTTAAATTATATGGTTTCTACACATGGTATCAGAGCTCCTAGTTCACAATCTGGGGTCTTAAGGGCCAAGTTCCCAGCTCCAACTCCAGCTCCGCCTAACCTGCAAACCAAACACGAAAATTTTAACACAAATATAAATATAAATGAAATACATATTGAAAATGTAAAAACAAATATTACAATAAAAACAAAACTTTAAAGACCGCATAAACATTACGAGGGGTTTTACAATAGATATATATTTCCTCCTAAATAGAGTGTGCACAACCCCTACTGCATCTCGACATACTAAAACAAAGCTTCAATTATCTTCAAAAAATGCATATTGGGAGTTAGGACCAACACCGGTGATTGCTGATAACCAAAATAACCATTAGATTTCATAGAGGATAGCCCACGTTTGTCCTAATAACAATCAACTAGGGTTGTTACAATTTTGAAGGCTTCAAAACTAAATTTTGATACTGGGTTCTGAAAATTGCTATAACCATAAGAAAAGTTGATCTAAACCTCGAGCATATTACTGAATACGACCTCAATGACGCACAGAAGCAACAAGAATAGTAAAAATGAAATAGGTAGAACATCTTGTACACAAATTCATAAGCATAATTTTTCAAGTACGATGTTTGGGTTTGGAACCATACAAAGAAGCGGAAGGACGAAAAATCACGAACCAAAAGTTCTATAAAGTTCTATGCAAGAATTTTGTTAAAGATGAGTTTCTCTAACTGGAATTTTGTTAAAGATGAGTTTCTCTAACTGGAAGCACAATTTCTTTAGTTTACATATATCTGGGTGTTCGATTGTCTATTGGGTTTTCTGTTGGCCAAATTCATGCCAATATGGTGAAATCCATGAGTTTATTTAATAGTAAAGCTCCTCTGTTTCATGTAAAATATTTTTACAAACAAAATTACAGGGTTGAAGATCGAAATGCACAAAATTGGTCGAGTTAGAGCCTAAAGTCAATATCCAAAAATCACAAATAAACTTGAAAAGTTAGATTCAACCTAGAAATAAACGAAATAAGCAAACGAAAATTGAAACTTTAGATTCAACCTAAAAATAACGAATAAAAAAAACGGTTTCGGAGAGACTCGAACACGAAACCTTTTAGAAATGGATCAAAATAACAAACAGTTGAGTGTGATAAAAGAATCATATACATTGATTTAAAGAAAATCTCTGAAATTACTGACCAAAACTGCCAAAACAAGAATAATAATGTCACGCCTTCCCAAACTCACAGTTCAGCTGAAAGACCATAGACAGTTTCCAATCCTGGATTGAAACCAGAGCTAATGGAGGTCGTTAGTGCGCCAAGACCTGAAGGAGGCACAGAAGTGTAGTAACGAATCAACGATGCCTTCCGCACGCTGAGAACTTCAACGAAAGAGTGAATTACATAGAAATAAAAAATAAGAGGAAAATGCAACAATCCCCGATATCATTTCCCAAGCTTATGTGGTCGCTAAAAAGAGGCCCGACACCTATCTGGACTGAAACTGTAGTAAGCTAAGTCGTTTCAAGCGCCAAGACTTGGAGGAGGCGCATAGTGTAGTGATGACCCCTTCTGCAGGTTGGTAACTTCAGTGAAGAGTAAGCCCTGTGCTGCGCAGACCTGGGCTATTCCATGGATCGAACCTGAGCTTTTATAGCGATACAAATCTTGTGCGAGCTCTCCCCCAAATAGAAGGAATAAGAATTTCTAAGCTGCCATAGGACTTCAAATACAAAACAGCAAGAACCCATAGAAGAATTCAGTGGAACCACACTCACCTTTCTCCAGCCAGGCTCAAGTTGTGAACATAAAGTCCTTGCAATGATCTGGGAGAACTAGACAAGGGAGTGCACTTGCCATGCATAATTACGAGCGCAACACACCAATGCACACGAGGCCATGAAGAGGAGTCTCAAAAGAGATAAGCACCTGGGGGAGGGGGGCACATGCGCCTCATGCGAGGACCCACGATGCCCCTTTAATGTATAATGAAACCCATATGCCCATATGCATGCCCATATAATGAAATTAATTTATTAAATTAATATGCATACGAAGATTCAATGAAATATTAAATTATTCGTTAATGTAATAGGTTTTTTGTTATTTATTAGTTTTTTTATTTATTATTGTTTTATTTTATTTTATTTTTACTTATTATTTTAATTAGTTTAGATTCAAACAAAAGAGTAAAGTTTAAATTGGATTAGTTCTTAATTTTAGTGGGTAATTAGCTTTAAACTTTAATTGAGTTTAAGCCTTAAGTTAAATGATAAAATATTAGTTAAGCTTGAGTAATATAGGGTTAAGTATAAATTTTAGAGGTCCAAGGGTTTTGAACCCAAGACCACCCACCGAGCGTAGCACCTTAAGAAGAGCAATAACACCAACACACCACACATATCACTTTTACAAATAAATTCACATATGAATAGTTTAATTATCAATAGTAGCAAAGTACTAGCCTAAAGAATAATCTCTGATTATCCAAGCGCCAAGCTCACGANCATTCAATGCAGCATTGTTCTGTTCTTAAAATTGTTGACATACATTTCTTTATATGAAGAACTTTTGATGGTAATACTCCATAACCATTTTCAGGTTAAATGGTTTTCTCAACAATGTAAACCTTGGAGAATGCGTTCTTAAAGGCGCCCTCGAGGCTTACTCGTGTAAGTAATATGGCTTTATTGTTGTTTAGGATGAAATAAGAAACTCTGCTTGTTTTATAGATTTTGATTTTTTTTTGTACAATTACCCTGCTGCCGAACAAGCCAAAATTTTACTGTTCCTTTTGTTCAGGGAGAAAAATATATAGGGCCCCTTCTATGATTGGTAAAACTGCCGTTGGAATTACTAAATGCTTTACACGTTTGTGGCTGCCTGTCATTTTTGTTTGGCGGATATTATGGCGGGAAAACCTTCTTAAATACTAGAAGATGCCTTCAATTTTAATATTATTTTAGTTCCCAGAGATATTACATTCAAATGTTTTCAGAAAACATTACATTATCTTCGTTGCTCCACCAACGTGGAGCAATCAACAAGCAACCTTATCTTAAGGCCACTATGCACTGCTTGTTATTACAAATTAAACATTTTGTAGAATATGATCAATTAGAATTAATTTAGAGTGGAGCCGAGGTACTTGAGATTTACACAAATTCAATCACAACTATGCTGAATATTTGTTGGTTGCAAGGAAAACCTCCCGGGGAAAAACCAAGGGATGCATCACAGCATTGGTGGATGGCATCCCTAGTGAACCCTTTAGGGTAGACTGATGTGGGAACTGATGTGCCTCACCCAGGTGAATCGAATAGGGCACTGAACTAGCCAAATGCTCAGCAACATTGACAACGACTGGTTGAGCTAACCCCTTTGGCTACAACTATGGCGAATTTGTGGCTAACACATAGTTTAATGGGTGAAATTGTAAGCTAGTTCATTTTTTTTAGTTAAAGTAAACTGCCTTTATACACAACAAACATAACCAAAACAACTAACAGATTGCGACTCCTTGGGGCATGTCAAGAATAAAAGCATTCTGTCAAAATTTAATATTTATAGCATGGAATGTTTTTTCCATCTCCGTGTTCTGGTGTTTGAGCATTGTGCTTTGCTTAATTGTTTTATAGGCAAGCTTGCGGGGATAGACAGGAAGCTCTCTCGTAGCTTGGAGCAACAAGTAAGTTGTTCGTTATTCTTGTTCTAATTTTGTGTCGATTCAATATCATGCACTATTGTTTGAATGAAATTCTTATATTCATTTTTTCGAACCAATTTGTGATCATGATAATACCCAGTGTCATCCATTATCGTTACCCAGTGTCATCAAAGCAAAGATAGGTTTAGCAAGTAATATGATAGGTTATAGACTGAGATCTTGTTAATATTAGGGAAGTTTGACTAGTCTTTTGGAGTAATTTAATTTTGATAGCACTTTGAAGAAGTCTTTGAGCACAGTATTTTACCAAGAAAATGTAAATTTTGGCCTGGTAGGTCCTGGAGTACCTCGCACAATCTCCTGACGATCATTCATCCTCTCCAATGGGGCCTTTATGTAGTACAGCAAGGTATCTTATGACATTTTTTCTAAATTGAATTTCAGTCTGGTTACAGAACTTGGTTTACACGCTAAAAGTTCTAATGACTGACATTATCAAATTTTCTGCCTTAGTCGGAGGACATTGATTCATCTCATCCTTACTATGAACCACATATATCCTGATTATGACTTCAGGTAAACTTTGATTATATTTCTTTTTAATACCTGAATTCTTGCATTTCATAAAGGTTGTGAAGCAGGAAAAGTATGATTGGGTAGTGTCAATGTACCTCTTGGGCTAGTAGGCAACCTGTGTATATCCTTTTTCCAAACATTGGAAGTGATGCAGGAAAAGGATAATTGGTTAATGCTGATGGAAGCCTGTTGGGCTAGTTGACAACACATGTATATATGTTTTATAAGGGTTGTTAAGCAGAAAAGGATAATTGGGTAATGCCAATGTAAGCCTGTTGGGCTAGTTGGCAACCCGTGTATATATCCTTTTTCTGAAGACTGGAAGTGGTGTCAAAGGTTGACAGACGGTTTAGAAAACCGTTGCTCTTAAAGGAGCCGAGAGTTCGAGTCTCTCCATTTCCTATCAGAATAAGACTCTTTTGATTAACAATGTCGGGATTTCAAAGAGAGGCTACCTGGTCGGTCTTGGATGGAAAACTGTGGTCCTGAAAGAGTTCGGGGTTCAAATTTCTACATTTTGTATGATATCCAGAATTGTTTTGATGTAGTGTTGCAAATATGCTGTATATTCACTTCTTGTCTTTGTTCCTTTTAATTTGTTGTACCCCATGCAGCATGGTGCAAGCTCACAATTTTTCCAAAGAATGTGGATTGAACAATGTGAAGCAGATAATTGAAAATTATCTGCTTGAAGCAGCAAAGGTACAAAAATGCACATGTAGAGTTCTGTTTTTTTATTTTTTCCATGTTTCAGACACTCTGTTAAAGTAACTTAATGCTATTTGCTTTTATTGCCTGAATTGCAGATGTGGTCTGCAGAAAATGGGGGTGATAACCTTCTAGACAGCATTTGGAAAGCTGTGGATGAGGTAAAAATGTCTGTCCTAGTTGATCTAGCTCTGAAAGCAAATGTAAACCAATAGGTCTTGTGTTGGTATGCTTAAAAGTATTTCAAGTATTTTATGTTATGTGGGTGGACTGTACTAAATATTTGTGTTTGACAGGTTATTGATCTTGCCGACTGTGATGCATATAGCTATATGCCAGAATTTGAAGGTGACCCCTTCATCGAAAGGGGAGCCATGTAAGTGTTCCTTTCATTCTATACTTTGTACATCCAAAACTCTGTTGTAAAATTGGTCTCGGAAATATAACCTCATTAACTTGGATATTTCCATAATGCAGATGGTCTTTCAATTTCTTTTTCTACAATAAGAAGCTTAAGCGAATTCTTAGCTTCAGCTGTCACTGTTTAAGGTAATTACATGCTCTTACGAAGAATTTTGATATGATGAACTAGGATATAACAGAGTGCTAACAACGATATTTTACATTTGCAGCAAGTTGGCGGTTGATGATTCACCTACAGAAGAAATATTGAGTGATGAAGATACTATTTTTGAGGGCATGGACATGGAGTAATCAGAGGTTATAAGTTTTTCTATCCTTAAATGAGGTACAGATGTATCTGAAGACCTTTTGTACAAAGGAATTGCACCGTGTAGTTTAAAATCTTTTAAGTTTTCACCCTTGGCATGTCCACTCTGTATTCACGCCCAAATCCAGTGCACCCATGTACAACACTGGGAGCAACTCACAGTCCTGTATATAGAGTTGTAGATGGTAGTCATTATGAGGCTAGCAACTTTAGAGCTGTTTGTGAATCCATTAGTTTAATGGCAAGAAGCAGACTGCTACTACTGTTACTTGTCAACATTGTACCTACATGCTACAAATGCTCAAGTGCCCTTTTGGGCAAACAACAGAGATGTGCAGATTTTACTTCGATACGTCTGATTTGTTTGAATGAGAATATGACTTGGTGACTCGAAAGTTCCGAGGATATCATCTTTTGAAATTTGGGCAGGACATTCGATGGTCTTTATTACGATTTATGCTTTTGATAGAGGGTCCTTTCTAAAGAAGTGAGGGGTCTTCCAATAGTGTGACTTAAATAACGTTGTCTAAAAACACCACTTCAAAACTTCTTGTCTGCTCCAAGACGCTTTTTTTCTGTAAAGACACTACAACAAAACCTTTTTTCCGGTTTTTCTTTATTAAGGTCTCTCATAGGACTTTTTTTCCGGTTTTTCTTTATTAAGGTCTCTCATAGGACCTTTTTTCCGGTTTTTCTTTATTAAGGTCTCTGATAGGGTTTGCAGTTCATGTTTTGTTGAGAATAGTCTAATTGTTATACAATCAAAATCCATCAAATCACAATTAAAAAATCAATATACAACCAAAATAGGTTAAATAGAATAATTAAACAATTCCTATCTTGTTGAACCACCCAATTTAAAACAATAGGGTTTGCAGTTTACAGCTTGTGTTGGTATGCATATCAAGATCTCTCTTAAGAACCATAGCATAGCTAGCCGAGATATTTTAGACGTTATATTCAAAATGAAGTAATTTTTTTTTTTGGGCATTCCTTGATTTCCCCCAGAAAAGATTTTTGGCATTTCATTGTGCAGAGATTTTGGTTGACCAAACTGATATATTTCATTCACAAATAATGAAAAGAAAAAAGTTGCCTGAAAGCATGGCGAGTGATTACTTGTTTTCGTTTCATTCTTTGGACTCTACCAGGAAAAATTATTATTTATTATTTTATTGTATGTCACCAACACTTTTACATAGACATGCAGCTTTTCCATGGACTTTCTATATAGAGCCTTCTATTTGCGGTCTTGACAAAAACTGCAAGAATTTATAGTATTATTTAAAAATACGTGAAAATATTTATTACTGTAAAAATGGAAATTAATAATAATAATTTTAGATTTATTTTAATTTGAAAATCTTTTTAAATTTTTGAGAAGTATCGTATACTCGAATTTTTTTTGATCTTTTAAGTTTTATATATTCATCTTAATAGTTAATTTTTTAAACATTTAAACATTTAGAAATTTGTGGTTTTATATTTTGTTTTTAATAAAATATGAGTTAATGCAATAGTTAATCATGGGATCAAACATGTAAAAAGGGTTTAAAGATATAATTAGTATCTTACTGTTGTAAGTGATGGGTTTGATTCCAAATGTAATATTTAAAAAAGATTCCAAGACTCCTTGTAGTTTGTAAGCTTGTCGGAAAAGCTGTCCACATGTCCATTGTCCAATTGGCATTAGTTTTTGGGGTGTGTTGGTATACGTTGTCCAAGCATATGGAATTAGTTTTAGTTTTGGTCAAAAAGTAGAAGGAAGCATTGGTTTTAGTATTTGCAGCTTTGTATAATAAACGAGTCATTAATTGATATCTCGGCCTTTGTGGCTTTAACAGATTATTGTTTGGGGGTCTTTATAATAAAATGTCGAACAAAAGATTGAGAAAGATCCAAGAATGTATTTAACATCTTAAGCTTGGTATAATAAACGAGTCATTAATTGATATCTCGGCCTTTGTGGCTTTAACAGATAATTGTTTGGGGGTCTTTATAATAAAATGTCGAACAAAAGATTTATAAAGATCCAAGAATGTATTTAACATCTAAGCTTTGTATAATAAACGAGTCATTAATTGATATCTCGGCCTTTGTGGCTCTATCAGATAATTGTTTGGGGGTCTTTATAATAAAATGTCGAACAAAAGATTTATAATGATCTAAGAATGTATTTAATATCTAGGGTTTTGTCCCCGGATGGGGTGTTAGTGGACTCCAGGTGGCAGAGAACAGGAAGGGATGCGTTGCAGACCCATGCGCGGGCACGTGATCGCCCCGTGCCGCAGGGCTCAACTGTCCCGGGAAATGAAAGCCGCAGGGCTCAACTGTCCCGGGAAATGAAAGCGTTTAAATGGAGTTGATGGGCAAGAGCAGGGGCATTTACGCCACCCTACGCCTCCCACATAACAGCAGCATGGCTTGGTCTGTAGATTACGTTCTTCCTCCCTGCTCGCGATCGGAAGGGCTCCT
>SNQJ01S0082581.1:27115-55621 GCA_010110895.2 Picea sitchensis
TGGCATTGATGTCATTGTCTTTGAACTTCTCCATAACTGTAACGTTCTGAGGTTCCTTCTCTTTTCCTTCTTCGAACTGTGGTTCCACGATCTTTCCTTTGACAATGTCAAACACTTTATTCTTGGCAAGGATGAGGTCAATCCTTGTCTTCCACTCTCTAAAGTTAGAAGCCCCTTCTAACTTGTTTTATGACTTCATAGAGTAAGTCATCACTGTTTTGACTTGGTCAACCTTTGACTTTGACCAAAAACTCAAACTTGACGTCTTGGTTGCTGAGAATACCAGGAGGTGCGCTAGGCTAGGGCGCATTGGGTATCCAAAAATAAGGTCAATCTCTTCACTTAAGGTGCCTCAACAAGAGGGTTAGGGTTTCATTGCTGCAGCAAAAACTGGCTGCAACTGCAACTGCAACTGAGAAAATCCTCCCAATCTATCTTCCAGCGGTTAGACTATCTGAAGATAGTGTGGGCCCATAACCAGTAAGAAAATAATGGATGTGTTTGTTTAACCATAGACAATATAATGACATTGTCACCCAACCATAGGCCTAAGCCACCCTCGAGCACCTTAACCTTGACAGAGAATAATTCCGGAAGAAAACCAATAGCCAACCAAGGCTAATGCACCAAGCAAGACTGATCAGAAAGTCCAACCATAACCAATAGAAAGTCCGAGCCTAAACCGAGAATACAGATTTTAGTAGTTGTGGCTACAACTACTACCCAGACTTGCACACTTGCCCAGTTTCTGTAGTGCACACTTCTTGAAATTTCGAGCTATGTGTACAAAATGAGGTCTAACTACTTGTATTTATACTATTTTTCCTAAACTGTTTGGGCCAACTTCTCATCTGGAGGCTAAATACTTAATATTAAATATTTCCTTGAGCCGACTTGTCTTCTAGGGTTATGTTCAATGCTTTAGGGTTTCTTCTTGCTTCTCGGAATATTCTATTCTTGTTAGGGTTACACGTGGAGGTAAATACCTCCCGCAACTATCATAATATCAACAAAGAGCCCCTGGCATAACATTGTTGATTGTCGCTCAAAGCAGTCTTTGGTGGATGAGGTGAAATCATTTGAATCAGATGCAGGTTCCGACTTTGAGTCGGAACCAGAAAGGGGGAGACAAATCATTGGCGCGGAACCTAGTGCTACCTTTGCTACCACCAAGCTCTAGCCTGGTGAACCAGATGAGCCAGAGGAAGGTCAGTGCCTTTTTCATTCATAGATGTGGGTGAAAGGTACCCCATTTCACTTCATCGTTGATAGAGGTATCCAAAAGAACCTCATTTCAGTGGAGGTCGTCAAACAGATAACCCTGTCGACAACGCCACACCTGCATCCCTACACCATTGGATGGCTCTGCCAAGGAAGTGATCTCTGCGTCGGCTAACAGTGTCGCATGTTGTATGACATCAATCCCTTCAAAGATGAGGTATTGTGTGATGTTTCTCTTCTCAAAATTTGTAATGTTCTTTTGGGCCAACCTTATTTATGGAAACATCATGTTGTATATGAGTCTAGGCCTCACATTGTTATTATTACTTTGAACAAGAAATTGTACACGATACCCCAGGAAATCCCACCTAGTGTTATTTCCTTGATCTATGCCAAACAATGCATGAAGTTCATCTCTCAGACCGAGAATTTTGTATTTTTCGTGATTCACTCTCAGAGTGAGCGAAAGATCGCAGCCACATCCAAGGCCTCCGTGACCGACCTCTCCACACAACAGAAGAAAGTGGATAAGGTTGTGGAAGAATACTCATTTTTCTTCTCCTCACCTACCAGGGTATCTCTACACTGTCAGGTCAAGCATCCCATCAATCTGACCCTCGACGCACCGCTACCCAATGGGCCAGTCTACCGCCGCTCTTTGTTAGAGAATGAGGAGATCAAGTGACAGATCCAAGAACTGATCCACAAGGGGAACATCCATCCCAACACATCGCCTTGTGGGAGCCCAATCGTGCTGGTGTAGAAGAAAGATGAGACCCGGTGACTCTGCATTGACTACCAGGTCTTGAATAAAATCATAGTCATGAACCGATACTTGATTCCCCGAATCGACGACTTCTTTTTTCAGCTCACATGGGCCAAATACTTTAGTAAGACTGATTTGAAGTTTGGCTACCACCAGGTCCCAATAGAACAAACAGATGTGTGGAAGACCGCCTTCAAGTCAAAAGAAGGTCTTTTTGAATAGTTGGTCATGCCCTTCGGTTTTATAAATGCTCCAACTATTTTCATGAGGATGATGGAAGATATCTTGTGACCTTTCACCAATACTTTTGTAGTAGTGTATTTGGATCACATCCTCATCTACAACAAGACTTGGGCAGAACACTTGCAGCATATTCAACATGTCTTGCACACCCTGCGACAACACTAACTATATGTCAACTTGGAAAAATGCTCATTCTATATGGACAAGGTCCATTACCTGGGCTACATCGTTGATCAACATGGTGTACATGTGGATCCAACCAAGATCTAGGTCATCCATCACTGACCATCCCCAACCACACTCACTGAGCTTCGGAGCTTATTGGGACCTTGTCAATTTCTATCGCAGGTTTGTGTTGGGATTCTCCCATATTGCATGAGCCCTCAACCAAGTAATCAAGGGTGGTGGTACGAAAAAAATTGTGTGGGGATTGTCCCAACAACAAGCGTTTGATGATTTGAAACAATGCTTGTGCTCAACTCCAGTGCTTTCATTATCGGACCATGCAAAAACCCTTTGAGATCGAGATAGATGCTTCAGACTATGCTATGGGCGTCGTTCTCACTCAGCATGGCCACCTCGTGGTCTATCATAGTGAGACATTATCAGATGATGTTTGTAAGTACCCTACTTATGAAAAAGACATGTAATCCATTGTGCAAGCCTGCCGCCAGTGGAGACATTACATTCTTGAGAAGGAGACAGTCATCCACACTGATCATAAGCCACTGCAGTTCATGTAAACATAAGGAAAATTTCAGAATGACCACCATCAGAAGTGGTCCACATACTTGTAGCAGTTCTACCTTAACATCAAGCATAAAAAAGGAAGTACTAACCGAGTCGATAATTTTCTCAGTCGACCTCCAGTCACGAAAATCACCAAGGTGCTAGACTCTTGCAGCCACAAGACCTCCGGATGCCCCCACCTCTATGAGACAGACCCTGACTTCGCCACCACCTACCAAATGTTGGGCGCAAACTCAGTTATCGCTAATTTCCATCTTCAGGACGAGTTGTTGTGCCATCTAGGCCATCTTTGCGTTCCATCAAGCGAGCGAACGAAGTTGATTTGGGAATCTCACTATAGTCGAGTGGTAGAACACTTTGGCGTCGAAAAGATAGTGGCAGTACTGCAAAAACATTTCTACTGACCGAAAATTCAACAAGATGTGGGCAAGTATATCAGGTCTTGCACTGCTTGCGTTATTGCCAAACCGAACACTAAGAAACAAGGCATGTACACCCCTCTACCTACTCTTGACAGGCCATGGGAATCCATTTCAATGGACTATATGTCAGGCCTTTCATCCACCAAGAGGGAAAATGACTATGTTTTTGTAGTTTTTGATCATTTTTCCAAGATGACGATTATGGACGCCTGTAAGAAGAGCATCACAACAGAGGCCACTGCCAAACTCTTTTTTAAATGAGTATAGGTACATTTTGGAATCTCACAAACCATTGGATCAGTTTGGGATATTTGGTTGCTCAACACATTATGGTCAAGCCTCTGGTCAATGCTGGACACCAAAATCACCAAATCCACTGCTTTCCACGCCTAGACAGATGGCCAAACTGAGGTCTTCAATCAGATGATCGTGCATATCCTGCGCATGTACAATTCCAAGCACCCCCACACATGGAATGAGAGTCTTCCCTATGTTCACCATAGCTACAACCGAGCTCTGCATAGCTCAATCCGACACAACCCCTTTCAAGTGGAGTTGGGATTCCAACCATTGGGTCCCATGGATGTTGCACTACCCCTTACGGTTGCCTCGACCGACTCATCCCCTGCTCCAACTGAAGTTGACAAAGCCACCCGGTTTATTGAGCGGATTCAACACATCCACTAGCAGGTTAATGATATTTTACAAAAATCCAATGCCAAGTACAAGTAGCGTCATGATCAACATCGGGTGTCACATAAGTTTCAAGTGGGAGACAAAGTTTGGTTGCACTTGCAAAAAGAACACCTTATAGGCTCTCATCGAAAGATTCACCCACTCCATTATGGACCTTACACCATCACCAAGGTTGTGTGTGACAATGCGTTTGAGCTCAACATTTCCCCTTTCCTTGGCCTCCACCCAATGTTCAACGTGGCTCTCCTTTGACCACATTTCCTACCATTATTGGACACCTCAGAGATAACAGAATAATTGAAACCAATAGAGCTCAACCTGGACTACACACAATAGGAATCTAGTAATCAGATTGTGGACACAGGTCAAGGGCACTCAACAACAAAGGATCCAACTTTATCGAGTTGTCAAAGCAGGGCAGCTCCTACACCAAGGCAAGTGGATCACCAGGGTCCAAGTTCAATAGAAATTTCTTCATTTAATAGGGGAACTCAACGCAATGGAGACCATTGTTTCTGAAGGGGGGAGGATTGATCCAGATGGTTTTGGTTGGCCTCCCACTTATTCCAACCGGTTCGTTTTGGCAGTTTTCCAGTTGGGCAGTTTTTTCCTAGTTTACGAGTCCCTGATTTCTAGGGTTGTTTTGATACCCAAAACAATGTTTTTAGGGATCTCCACAATCATATTGTAGACATAGTCAAAGTATGATGGAAAAATGTGTAGTCGTTGAATAGACCTTTCCAACGGGCTATCGTGCACGTAAAACGAAAATTGTATTCAAAAGTTACGACTCCAAGAAGTTGATGTACTAACTTACCCCAACGAGGGCCCACATGATTTTTGGCGCTTCATCTCCTAGGGTTAGGTTTTTGGATGTATAATGTTTTGGAATTCATGATTATTGTCAAAAGGCCTTCAAAGCCTCATTTTAATCATCTTCTTGCGAATGAGTGCAATCGTCGCATCTCTTCTTAGAGATAAGCCACCACCATTCCAACAAACTTATTTTTCCGTTGCATCTTGCAGTTTCAACTTATTTCTTTATTGAATAGAAACCAGTTTTACTGTATCTTTGTTATTCTTTGTTAAGTATATTTTAATAATAATCTGTATTCATTTCGTTCTGTTCATAAAATCTGGATCATTTGGCATCTAACTAGGTGTCTCGCTAGATGGAAGTATGTCCTTAGGATGACCAATTGTTAATCTTTGCGGTTAAACAATGAAATGATTTCTTGGTTTGAAGAAATTGTATATTCAAAGTTAAAAGGAATAAAGTGTAGGTAATAGCTCAACACAGATGGTTGTCTAATTAGTTTGGATGTTGGAGGATCGAAGAAACTATGCTTCATTGGGATTGTGAGATAACCATGTGGGGATTTCTTATCGAGATAGTTTGGGATAGATACATACAAGTTTGCATCTACCTTTAAGAGGGTTATGATACAATGCAAGTGATAATGGTGTCGAATGATGTTGGCAAACTTGGATTATGACTCACAGACTATACCTTTCAGAGGAATATGTCAAATATCCTGATGGAGTTTGAAGCCTACATGATTTCAAAATGGTTAGAGATGCTAATGAAGACATTATGTGACATAGATAGAAAAAAGTATAAGTTAAGTGAGGGTGTTGGAATTATAACTCCTACTTGTATTAGCTTAATGTGTGATTTTTCATGATATGCAAATGTTGATGTTTATTATTGAATTTGGTTATTGTAATGTAGAGATCATTCTCTACGTGAGTGGATAGATTCTAATATTTAGGAGTTGATTAATTAGTTAGATTTGAGAGATTTGGTCCAACTTACTTAGCTCCTAGATCTGGTGTGTGGTTGATATATTCTCTCAACTCATTGATTGTATGGCTAATGTATATATATGTGTGGAATGCATCAATGAATTAACAAAATACTCAGTTAAATTTTGTGTGATAGAAAATCATGTCTACTCTCTCATTTCCTTTCAAGGGGAAGGGAAAGAAATGGGGGGTGTGGGTCTTCATGATCTCAATGAATAAATGGTGATGGAATGGCTTGGGCATTGGGGACAATTTCTAACAATGATGTGAAGGCTCTAGAGACACTTCAAGGAATCATTGTGATACTTAGTCATGACATCTATCAAGTCATTATAATAGGATATATGTCCATCTTGGTATACCTTTGAAAGAGCCAAGAGTAGAAAGGACTATGTAGTGGGTGGTTCCCTTGTCTAAGCAAAATTCATGTATGTTTCCTTCCTCCATGTCAAGAGAGATCTAAACAAAAATGTGGATCATGTGGAAAATGTGAGAACCTCTTTATAATAAGGATTATTGGTTTTGAAGGATGGTAGGGGGACATGAACATCCCCCCTCCACCTACCTTAACCATGTTCAAGATGATATCGTTTCACCCCAAGGAGGACACATTTAAATATTTACACTTGTAATCAATTCTCCATGTGAAAGATGAGGCCATAAAACCCTCATGCTAGCCTCCACTTTCCCATTCCATAGCCATAACAATGGACATCATCCCCTGCATTAGTGTAGTGGATTTGCCTATGTGTGACCTTGTGAAGATTCATTGTTGGTTAATGCTAATCATGCTAGATTTAAGAATTGAAGAGAGACATTGTATTATTAATCAAACTTATGAAATAGGTACTCATATTTCCTCATCCTTGGAGAGTATTTTGGTAGCAAAGAGTTGAGGTGGTGTAGAGGAAAGTTAGTTTGATAATAGAGAAGGTTATTCTAAAACACAACATCTCATATATGTTGTTATTGTTACTTGTGCGGGGAAATTAGAATATTAGGAAATCTATGGCACATTGTGATTATTGCATTAAGGTGGCCACCCCCTTGTCATCGGAAGGGGGCAACTGAAAATAGGGCATGGCCTAGAAAATAATAGAGGATAATTGGGTTAGAGATCAAAATTCCATGGAGGTAAATGTTAGGAAATAAAAATGAAAGAGAAAAAAAATAACAAGAATATAGCAACATGCACACATAAATCACACGAGATTTATCCTAAAAAAACTTTACGGGAAAAACCAACCAACAATAGATCTATTATTTCCCTTGACCAAACTTGGCCAAGTCAACCAACCTCTTGGCCCCGACCAAGTGATACTTCACCGCTCAATTCTCGACACATTACAATGGAGTATCACCATCATTTTCAAGGCTTTCATTACATTTAATTTACGGGTTACCAAAACCATGTGCCTGAAACCACCATTGTTGACTTAACAACTTTGACTCTTTTACCGAGTCAAGTTTAACCTAACATTCCCCCCTTTAAACTTGATTTGTGGTTTCTCGTGACCACATTCGGCCAAACCTCTCTCAAAGTCAGGGTATCCGAAGATATTGCATACCCCCCACCATCACCTAGGTCTACGTCTAGACTTTATCGATTGTAATATCCCCATTATAATCCCAAATTTAATAAATTCTTAATGTATATATAATATGTGGCTACGACCAAATGATGTAGATGTGAATGTATTTCTGAATTATAATAATAAAATGTGATGTTGGTTGCTAAAGGGACATGGACATAGATGAGAGTTGAATTACTCCACAAGAGAAGGGAGGGTTTAGGAGAATGTCTAAGAGGGGTCCAAGGGGGAACTACCCTTGTCTAATTATTCACCCACATTCCTGAATTTTATTATCACTGTATTAAACTCTAGTTTATGATTAAGTGTTTCCAAAACAAATCATTGAATGCATGTAAGAGGGTGGTTGTGAAAAAACATATCCCATAGTTATTGGGAGCATGGGGTTGAGTACAATCAGCTTGGGGAAGTGTGTGAGTCAAGCAAGTAAGCCAAAGAGAGGGAATTTTTAGGGGCAACTACAACAATTTTTAGACATTCAAGTTTTGTGCATGAGCAACAAGTAGAGAGAAAGAAATAGAGCTTGAAGCTCGAACAACCGTGGAGGGAAAATTCTAGAGCATGTTGGAGCATTTTTGGTGTGTATTGGAGCTGAAGATTGAAGAGCCAAGTTGTTAGGCTTGAAGAGT
The DNA here is from genome assembly GCA_010110895.2 of Picea sitchensis. NCBI lineage: Eukaryota > Viridiplantae > Streptophyta > Pinopsida > Pinales > Pinaceae > Picea > Picea sitchensis. The sequence continues at coordinate 35,241 of SNQJ01S0082581.1, forward strand.
GAACTCATGTGTGAGTTGCAATGTAATAACAAGTGTTTTTGGTTGTTTGCTGGTAGTTTTTTTTTTTTTTCTAGTAGTGAGTTCCCTTGATTTCCCAACTGAGAGATTCCTAGTTACATGTGCTAGAAATACCCTGATAAACGAATGGGACACTTGATGAACTGAGATCAGTGAAGAGGTATATTCCTTGGGCTAGGTAGGTCAAAAGGAGGTGAGTTGGTGGAAAATCGGGATAGTTGTAGGAGAATGCTAATGGGTTATGAGAATTATGAACTGTGAGTGGACAGTGAGATACCACCCTATTTTATGGATTACCAGCCTTATCTCGGAGGCAACTTGTTGTTGATATTTGGAGCAACAAGTCTATGGTTAGGTGGAATGTTCGTCCCAAGCAACTGGTTACAAAATTGTTTATAAAAGATAAGTGTTTTATCTTATGGACATGGCATGTTATGTAGGCGTATGTATGTGGAACAAAAGTACAATATACCAATATTGTAATGTCTTGGAGTTGCTTCTATGATCACAAAATCCTCAATTTATTCAACAATTTTGAATTTTCTCAATGTGATTATTTTAGTAAAATATTGTTTATGAATATTTTTGCTAGGAAATTGTGGATTTACTATATGTTATTGTTTTGGTAAAATATTAAAAAAATATATTTTGTTTCATATTTTATAGCTTTTTATTTTCCAATATTTTGAATGAACATTATTGAATAAGATATTTTGAAGATTTTTTCCAATATTTCGAATGATCATTTCATGAATATTGTTTTCAATATTTGGAATGAAGTGGAACGATAATTTAAGATGCAGTGTTTCTCCTATGCAAAAGTATATTACCTGTTGGGTCATGTTGTCATTGATGCCAATGGTTTGATTGATTGATGTCAAGTGATTGATTGATGCCAAAGGATCGATTGATTGATGATTGATGTCAAATGCAATATGTATTGTCCCTGATGAGATTAGATAGATGTCAAGTATATGATGCATATGATGTCATGCATAGATGAAGATGGATCAATGAGTTGTCATTGATACATGATGCAAAGATGAGGATGGTTCAATGTGGTTTCTTTGATATATGATGCATAGTTAGATTGATCATTATAGTCTTATCGTGGTTGATAAGGTCCACAAATGGATGAACTCCAAAGTGGTCCCCTTATGGTGAAATCCCTCACGGGAAGACGCTTTAGGATTGAGTTATCCTAGAAGAATGGTTGGAAGACCCCTGCTTTAGTGTGGAATAATAAGATGAAGANATGAACTCCAAAGTGGTCTCCTTATGGTGAAAACCCTCACGGGAAGACGCTTTACGGTTGAGTTATCCTAGAAGAATGGTTGGAGGACCCATGCTTGAGTGTGGAATAATAAGATGAAGATCAGTGAATTTGCAATGAAACTATCCTATATGGATAGTGTTTGTCATTACATTTCCAATGGTATGTGGAACGTCACATAACTCCTCAGGGTTAGAGAGTTATGGCCATGAGAAGTTGGAGAACCCAGCTTTGAGTAATGGACCCAAGTTTGTTTGATGGATAATGGTATGAGTTTTGATATATTTGCAGGTAAGACTATTCTATATGGATAGTACATGTCATGTCATTTCTAGTGGTATGTAAAACGTCACATAACTCCTCACGGTTTGAGAGTTATGGCCTTATGAAGTTGGAGGACCCTCATATGCTGGCTTGAAGCCCCAAAAGGTCAAAGAAGTCAAAGAGCTTGCAAAGAAGAAATTATTATTTAAATGATAAAGTAAAGTGACAAAGTCAATAAATATTATTTAAATAATAAAGTGAAGTAACAAAATCAAAGATGATTATTTAAATGATAAAGTGTGGTGACAAAGTCAAGGAGGAATATTTAAATGATAAAGTAATGGAGAACTTTCTAATTATGGAAAGTGGTTAACCCTAAAAATGAGGAAAATAGGTTAAGTGACCTAGAAATGGGTTAAGTGACCTAGAAGATGGAGAGTATAAATAAGAGGCAAGACTCTCTCATTTTAGATCACACTTGAGCATATTGAATCTTTATAGGTGACTTAGGTAACCAAAGGATATCTAAGCCGAATTTTAGAGGGAAGGTGAAGAAAAGAGGGCCGAAATTCAAGGGAGGATAAATTATTTTGATGATGCTTTCTATGGTATGTTATTTACAGGTCATCTCATCATTTTTGCAATAACATTTTTTCGATAATGATTCAGACCGTGAGATTGATATGAAATTGAGGAAACATATCCAAGTATCTGTGGTAAAAAATTCAGCTTGTGGGTCATTGTATTTTTGGAGATACACTCCGTGGAAAATAGGGTTTGTGGCTAGTCCTGAAACTAGTCTAAAACAAGTGTTTCGAGTAAAAACGTCATAACTTCTTCATAACAGATCCAAATTCAGTAAGACCAAATGTGTTAGTTATAGTACAGTCTGTAGTATTTTTTGTAACAGTTTCATATCGATTCAACACATATTCCATGAGGGGCACGCTCTACAAGGTCGCTCTCTAGAATAAGCCAAAATTCAGAAAGGTATGTCATTTTTGCTATAACTCCTTTTCTGAGAGGTTCCAAGTAGTGACACCTGGAGGAATTGCATAAAACACACTAACGAATAGTGTTTATCAGTTTCAGATCTTTATTCATTACAGGTACATAGTTATGATTATTTCAAGTTAGGGTTGTTGACTAATCCAAAACTAGTCATGGTTGAGACAAGCAGTTGATGAGTTGGCACATACACGAGGTGTATAGTTGATGATGTTGGTACATATTGATAAGTCATTGTTGATGAGTAGTTGACACATGATTGGTATATACTTGGTACATGGTTGGATGCAGTTGTTTATGGTATAGGTTGATTACAGGTTGTTTGGTACAGGTTGGTGCATGGTTGATGCACTTGTTTATGGTACAAATTAATATTTGTTGAGGATTGTTGCCTCATCTCAGTTGGTGTTGAGGGTGTAAGCTGAGTATTTCATTATAGAGTTGATGCTCTTGTAGAGTTGTACTCTATTCAGTTGTTGCTGAAAAACCCCAAGGATTGTAGTGCGTAGTAAAAATAAAATTGTACATACATCTTGTGTTCTTTGTGTTCCTTTTGGTGATGACTTGTTGATGATATATTGCTGATATATGCTGCTGATATGTGTTCACATCTAACTGGTTATAAATGACAACAATGAGTAATGAGTTAATGGTGATTGTTAACTAAGGAGTTTTGTGTAAGAGGGAAGTTTTGGGAAAAAGAGCCCTACATTGTTCACCCCCCCCCTCTCAGTGTAGTCGGTGTGTCCAACATTACCTTCATTAAATAATTTCCTTACAAAACTTAAAATTGGATTTGTTATTCAACGTGTAGAACTAAAATAATGTTAAGCAATAATCAAATAATTTTGAATTGCAAGTGTGAAGTAATATTCCCTTGTGTTAACCGAAACATTCTCCAGAAAATCTCATGTTGCAACTTGTTAAGAAATAATTAAATAATTTTTAACCCCAAAATGTGAATTAATATTTACCTTGTGTTCAAAAAAAATGTACTCCAAAAAATTTCATGTTACAATTTTTATCGTAGAAAATCTTTTGTGCATTTTTTTAACCAAAATAATCTTATATGCAATATTTCCATTTACGAAAACAAACATTTTAAAATTAGATTTTTTGTTAATTCTTTAACCAAATGATGTATTGTAATAAATTGAGATTTTAAAGGGGTCGTAGGGGTAGTGTATTGGAATTATAACTCCTACTTGTCTTAGCTTAATGTGTGATTTGTCATCATTTGCGAAAGTTAATGTTTATTATTGAATTTGGTTATTGTAATGTAGATATTATTCACTAAGTGAGTGGATTGATTCTAATATTTAGGAGTTTGTTAATTAGTTGAATTTGAGAGATTTGGTTCAACTTAGCTCCTAGATTTGGTGCGTGGTTGAGATATTATCTCAACTCATTGATTGTATGGTTAAGATAGTCAATCTATCTTAAGGCCAAAATTAATGTATGTGTGTGTGTGTGTGTAATGCATCATTGAATTACCCGAATATTCGGTTTAGTTTTTTGTGATAGAAATCATGTCTACTCTCTCATTTTTTTATGGTATTAGAGCTGGTATAGCCCTAACTCTCTCACAAAAGGGGGTTGTGAACATGCAAATTCCACAATTCTAATCCTTTGTACACATGTAGGAATATTTCAAAGTGTGTGAGAATATATAGTTTCCTATGTGAGTGACTGTTGTAGTGTGTTTGTACATGTGCTGTGATTTGAGTCGTCATATGTGAATGTCTCGGTGGTATCAGTGTGCTACAAAAAATAGAATCATCGAATGAGTAAGCCACTCATCTCTATTGATCTGATTGGTTGAGCATGAGATTTTGATACATGGGATTTGAAAGAGTTTTTTATCAGGCTATAGAAGGAGACAAAGGCTATCTGAAAAATTGTTAGTTGTGTCATGAAATATTTGCAGATATGTAAACATTTAGGTAGAAAGTACAGAAGAAGACGTTGGAGATCAGGAGGAGTGATATAAATTGCAACTATAGGTGGAATTCTCGTTCACACTCATTCTAATGTATACCTCTTGCCCAAACATTGGTATCTGCAATTGTATGTGATTGAGGCTCTGGTCAATGCTCTAGAGAGTAGACATGTTTCCTACTTTGAAGAGAAACAACCTCTTCTCATGTTCCATGATGTTTGTGCATTACATTGCCTTATATGCCTTGCATTACCTGTATGAGATTCGTCCTTGCATAGAGTATTGATAAACTCAGGAAGCTTCCTAGATCTAGTGAGATAGAGTCACGTTTTTTGCGTATCAGAAAGAGAGGGAAAGGTGCAACACATGGGCATGGAGGCATGGCTTATGTTTTTGGACAAAATTTTATTTTAATAATAGAGAAAATAACTATATTAAGTTTTAAGAGAAGGGATTTTGTTAATTATTTTAAATATATTAGCATTATCGCTAGTTTGTAAAATAAATGATGATGAATCTTAAAATCATATGAAAGAGGTCATAGTGTAAGATCTGACTCAAATGCATTCCGTAATTAGAATACTTTTCTAGAGAACTAGCGAGCACCATGGTTGGGTACCTAGGTGTCTCGCTGGATGTAAGTATGTCCATAGGATGACAAATTGTTAGTCTTTGCAGTTAAACGATGAATTGATTTTTTGGTTTGAAGCAATTGTATCTTCAAAGTTAAAAGGAATCGAGTGTAGGTAATAACTCAACATGGATGGTTGTCTAATTAGTCTGGATGTTGGAGGATTGAAGAAACTATGCTTCATTGGGGTTGCGAGATAACCATGTGGGGTTTGCTTATCAAAATAGTTTGGGATAAATAAAGACAAGTTTGGAATCTACCTTTATGAGGGTTATGATACATTGCAAGTGCTAATGATGTCCAATGATGTTGGGAAACTTGGATTACGACTCATACACTATACCTTTCAAAGGAATATGCCAAATATCCTAATGGAGTTCAAAGCCTACATGATTTCAAAATGGTTAGAGATGCTAATGAGGACCTTATGTGACAAAGATATAGACAAGTACTCGTTAAGTGAGGGTGTTGGAATTATAAATCCTACTTGTCTTAGCCCAATGCGTGATTTTTCATCATAATATGCAAATGATGATGTTTATTATTGAATTTGGTTATTGTAATGTAGAGATCATTCTCTACGTGTGTGGATATATTCTAATATTTAAGAGCTTGTTAATCAGTTAGATTTGAGAAATTTGGTCCAACTTATTTAGCTCCTAGATTTGGTGTGTGGTTGAGACATTCTCTCAACTCATTGATTGTATGAGACATTCTCTCAACTCAATCTATCTTAAGGCCAAATTTAATGTATATAGCAGTTCCACATTAAATACGGGGTGCAAGCCAAGGAAAGGGGGAATACTTAATTCAAAAGCATTCTCACCCACAACCTTGGTGATGGTGTAAGGTCTGTATCAGAGTGGGCGGAGCTTCCAATGGGGTCCTGTGAGGTGGTATTTTTGCAAATGCAACCATACCTTATCTCCCACCTTAAACTTGTGTGGTACTCAATGTTGATCGTGGTGTTGCTTGTACTTGGCATTGGATTTCTATAAAATATCATGAACTTGTTGTTGGATCTGTTGGATTCGTTCAAAAAATTTGTCTTCTCAATCAACCTCGGCCTAAGCATGGGAGGACTCTTCTTGTGCGACTACAATGGATAGAACTACGTCAATGGGGGCCAATGGTTGGAACCCCAAGCACACCTAAAAAGGGTTGTGGCCAATAGAGTTGTGTAACACTCTATTCTAGCTATGTTGAACATAAGTATGCTTTCATCACATGTTTGTGGATGTTTGGAATTGTACATCTTTAGGATATGAACAATCATCCTGTTGACTACCTCTATTTTTCCATCAATCTATGGGTGAAAGGAAATTGATTTGCTTAGCTTGGTGTCCATCATCAACCATATGTTGGACCAAAAAGTACTCATGAACATTTTATCTCAATCTAAAATAATGGTCCGTGAGAGCCCAAAATGAACCCAAACACATTCAAAGAAGAGCTTAGCGGTGGCCTCAATTTCTATACTCTTATTGCAGGGTGCCAAAACTGTCATCTTAGAGAATCTATCAACGACCATGAAGACACAGTCATTACCATGCTTGGTTGAAGGTAGACTAGACATGTAATCCATGGAGATGGACTCCCATGGCCTATCGAGAGTAGGGAGAGGGGTGTATAGCCCTTGTTTCTTGATGACAGGTTTAGAAATGGTGCAAGCAGTTCAAGATTTGATATACTTGAGGAAATCTTGTCGAAGCTTCGGCCAATAAAATTTCTTTTGCAATACTGCCACTATTTTTTTCAATCCAAATTGTCTTGTCACCCGACTATAATGGGCTTCCCAAATAAACTTTGCACACTTGCTTGAATGAAAAAAGATATGGCTCAGATGGCATATCATTCCATCCTAGAGATGAAAATCTGGAACTAATTTTCCTACGTTCAATGTCTGATAGATAGTAGAAAAGTTAAAGTCGTTATATAATTGTGATTGTGGCCATTCGAAGGTCTCATGCCCATAGGAGTTAAGAATTGTGGTTAGTGCCACAATCGGGGGTCGACTGAGGCATTTTGCAACATGCTTGGTGTTTCCCTAATTGTACTTGATGTTCAAGTGGAATTGTTGTAGGTATGTGGACGAATTCTAATGGTGTTCATTCTTTAACTTTCCTTGTGTCTACATGAATTGCAAAGGCTCGTGATCAATGTGGATGATCATTTCCTTTCCCAGAATGTAATGCTTTCACTATCGACATGCCTACACAATGGAGTCACGAATGTAGTACATCTCTTTTTCATAGGTGGGGTATCTATGAACATCATCAGATAGTGTTTCACTATGATAGGCCATCAAATACCCATGTTGAATGAGGACTGCATCGATAACATAATCCGAAGCATCTGTCTCAATCTCAAATGGTTGTTGCAGGTATGGAAAAATAATAACTGGTGTTGAGTAGAGGAGGAATTTCAACTCCTTGAATGATTTTTGTTGTGAGGCGTCCCAAACAAACTTGGCCTTAGCTCCACCCTTGGTCCCCTAGCTTAGGGCCCAAGAAATATGAGAGAACCCCAGTACAAACCTGCAGTAGAAGTTGGTGAGGCCCAAGAAGCTATGGAGCTCCATTAGTGTCTTTGGGGTTGGCCAATCGCAGATGAATTGGATCTTGGTTGGATCCACATGCACACCCTTCTTATCCATGATGTATCCCAAATATTGAATTCTCTACATGTGGAAGGAACACTTCTCCAAATTGGCATATAATTTGTGTTGTCACAGGGTTCTCAAGACCTACTAAATGTGCTTCAAATGTTCCTCCCAAGTTTTTCTAAAGATGGGGATGCCATCCATATATACAACCACAAAGGAGTTTGTGAATGGCTAGAATATCTCATCCATCATTCACATGAATGTGGATGGGGCATTAGTCAAGCCGAAAGGCATGAACAACCACTCAGAGAGACCTTCTTTAAACTTGAAGGTTGTCTTCCATATATCAGTTTTCTAAATCGGCACCTGGTGGTAGCCTCAATTCAAATCAATCTTACTAAAAAATTTGGCGCATTTGAGCCGATCTAGAAGATCATCTATCCACGAGATTGGGTACCAATATTTTTTTGTGATCTTGTTGAGGGCTCTGTAATCAATACAAAGTCGCCATGTCCCATCCTTCTTCTATACGAGAACAATTGGTCTCCCTCAAGGTGAAGAGCTTGGTCTAATGTGGCCCTTCATAATTATCTCTTGTATCTGGAATTTGATTTCTCCATTCTCCACAATAGAGCATCTATATACAGGGTCGTTAGGAAAATGAGCACTGGGTGTCAAATAAATTGAGTGCTTTACCTGATAGTGCAAAGGCACCCTAGTAGGTGAGGAAAAGATGTCTTTGGGCTCTTCTACTACCTTCTCCACATGTTTTTATTGTGTAGAGAGACATTGTGCAAAGGTTTTGGAAGTTGCAGTGACCTTCCGTTCACCTTTCGACTAGACCATAAAGAGGACAAATCTCCCAGTTTGAGAGACCACCTTTCTACACTACTTCATGGAGATCAAAGAGACTGCAATAGTTGGGACTACCTCCGGTACCCTGTAGAGTTGACCTCCCAAAGTAATAATGAAACTACGAGGCCTAGATTCATAAATAGTATGACGCTTCCACATATATGGTTGTCCTAAAATAACATCACAAACTTCAAGGGGGGAAACATCACACAATACCTCATCTTTGAAGGGTTTGATGTCATAGTGCAGGAAACATTGTTGGCTAACACAGATGTCTCGTCACTGGTTGAGCCAATCAATGGTGTAAGGTTGAGGGTGCAGTGTCATTGTTAGGTTCAACCTATTGAAAACCTCTGTCAATATTAAGTTCTTATGTCTACTGTTTTCAACAATGAAATAGAGTGGGGTCCCCTTCACCCACATTTGTAGTGGAAGAGGTGCTCCCCTTCTTCAGGCTCCTCTAGTTCTTTGACTAGACCTTTATGTTAGCGATGGTTACAATGGGTTCCATGTCAATGATTTGTTTTCCCTTATCTGGTTCCGAATCAAATTCTGATTCGGGATTCGAATATGAGGCTTTTGTCTCAACCAACAATGATTGTTTGGAGTGAAATTCATCAGTGTTATGCCAAAATCGTTTTTAGAACTCGCACCACTTTTCAATGTCCTTCTTTGACTTCATGTTACCCTTCTTTGCTTGTGGCTTGGAATGGTTGTCCTAGGGTTGGTCATCCTTGCTCTGTCATTTGCTCTTGGAGTTGGGGTCACCTTTACTGTGCTTCTACTATGATGGGTTTGCTTAACTAAAGTCTCACTTATTCTTTCACTTGAACTTTTGCTCGATATTGACAACATATCGATAAGTGTCTCCCAATGAGGAGATGTCCAAGAACTCCATATTTGTTTGGATGTACCTATGTAGGCCACTGCGGTAATTCATAACCAGTTTTCGCTAGGAGTCTTTAGTACCTAGCTTTGTATGCAAGGTATGGAAGATGTTGTTGTACTCTGGCACCATTTGGTCTCTCTCATGATGCAGAGTTGTCCATATCATTTATTGGTCATCATAGTTTTCAATAAAGTAGTATTTCTCCTTGAGGGCATCAACAAAAGCCTCCCGAGTGGGTCTTGGCCCAAAAATTGCAGACTCGTCTCCGACATGTTTCTCACAGTAAGTCTCCCACCAATCTCTGACATGGGGAAGGGATTTAAGGAGCAGGAAGGTGATTTTTTCATTGTTGGAAAAAATTTGGACAGAGAAATAACCCTCTAGCAGACTTAACCATTTTTCCAAAACGTTGGCATCTATATGGCCTTCAAATAAAGGAATATCAAATTTAACTTGTACCTTAAATGGCATTGCATCTTCCAAGTGAGTTTTGGTTGAAAGTGCCTCTGTTATTGTTGGCAATCGTTGAAATATCTGGGAAATTTTTTCCATCATCTAGTTCCTCTATTGCGCGAGGGCTTCCTCGAGAAATGGTTTGATATGATCTCCTACTTTGTCATCGCTCTTTTATTTGTCCATGGGAGGTTTCTTGGGTTGGTGGGAGTATTCCTCCCCAAGCTCAACCAGTTCAAGACCCAAATCCCGATATTTTGACCTCGTCAGAGACATGCACAAAGAAACAACAAAGAACAGATTGCTCTGATACCATTGATACACATTATATTGAGAACGAAATGAAGGCAAAGATATAACAAAGAAACACACAAAGATATTGCAAGAAAGACAATAACACAATTAAATTCAATTTCTATTAATGATTGTTTGAAATACAAAAGACTATAAATTGCAAAGCACACAAGCTCACTAGAATGGTGGTAGCTTATGGTCAGCTACTCTCATTTACAAGAATTTGATTACAAAGAGGTTGAAAAGTCCTAACATAAAGCATCAATGAGAAAACCCTAAACATCCAAAAACATAATCCCAGAAGATGAAACACCAAAAGATTTATGGGCCCTGATGTGGTTAGTTGATACGTCAACTTCTAGGGGGTGCAACTTTTGCATATGATCCACGTTTGGAGTTCTCCGAAGCCTATCTTAAATGTATAGCTATGAAGTATCTATGCAAGTCATTGCGATACTTCAAAACCAAGTACCACTGAGAGTCTTTAATACACAGCTTTGTGTGCAAGGTATGGAAGATGTTGGTGTACTTCGACACCTTCTGGTCTCTCTCCTGATGCAGAGTTTTCCATCTCGTGTACTGGACATCATAGTTTCCAATATGGTAGTATTGCTCCTTGAAGGCATCAACAAAATCCTCCCAAGTGGGTTCTGGCCCAAAAATTGTAGACTCATCTCCAACATGGTTCTCACGGTAAGTCTCCCACCAATATCTAACATGGGGAGGGCTTTAAGGAGCACAAAGGTGATTATTTCACTGTTGGAAAAATTTTGGGCAAAGAAATAACTTTCTAACAAACTTAACCTTTTTCCAAAGCGTCTGTTTCTATCTAACCTTCAAATAAAGGAATATAACATTTAACTTGTACCTTAAATGGTGTTGCACCTCCGAAGTGACTGTTGGTTGAAGGTGATTATGTTGCTATTGGGAATCGTTGAAGGATCTGGGAAAATTATCAATCATCTCGTTCCTCTATCGTGTGAGGGATTCCTTGAACAATAGTTTGATAGGATCTCCTGCTCCATCATCTCTCTTTTCTTTTGCCATGGGAAGTTGATTAGCCTGACAAGTGTTCTTCCCCAAGATCAACTAGTTCAAAACCCAACTCTTGATAGCCTAATCTCGTCAGGGGCATGCACAGAGAAACAACAAAGAGCAGATTGCTTTGATGCCATTGATCCAAATTATATTGAGAATGAAATGAAGGAAAAGATATTACAAGGAAACACACATATATATTGCAAGAAACATAGTAATATAGTTAATCTCAAATTCTATTAATGACTATTTGGAATACAAAAGACTATAAAATGCAAAGCACACAAGCTAGCTAGAATGGTGGTAGTTTATCCCTGAAGAGAGAGATGATTCAGCTCCACTCATTCGCAAGATGTTGATTACAAAGAGGATGAAAATGTCTTTTAACATAAAGCATCAATGAGAAAACCCTAAACATCCAAAACCCTAAATCTAGAAGTTGAAATGCCAAAAAGTTTGTGGGCCCCGATGTGCTTAGTTGATACGTCAACTTCTCGGGGGTGCAAGTTTTTCATACGATCTTCGTTTGGGGCGTTTGGTAGTGTTATTTTGATGTGCACCCAGACTCGGTGCACACACACCTCAAATATGGTCTAGGTTCTCAACAACACATAGAAATCACAAATTATGAACGATGAACATAAACACATTGAGATGCCTAACAACTTAGCACAATGACAAGTAAAACCAACAATTGAATCATACACAATTACACAAGAATTTAATGCCCAAAACAATTTTTCTTCATTCCATACAATCCTAGAACAGTGGGCTCCCGTACCAAGGACAATGGCCCACATTTCTTACACAAAAAAATGTCAAAACAAGGAAATCGTATACTCAGAAATCCTTACTCACTGATGTTGAAAACCTCTTGGTTTCCTTGCTATTGAACTAAGGCTGAGGGTTAAGGCATCCACTTCCCCTCCAAACCCTCCAATGCCTCTAGAACTTAGCACACATCGTATGGCACCTTACACAAGCCCTTTTCTCTATTGTTGAGTTGGTTGTGACATCCCTCAATGGTTGTTCCAAAACTGCCCCAAAAGACTGTTTTTTTGGCCCACCAAACTCGTTGTTCTATCCCTCGAGAACTTCTTGTTATATCCCTCAAATCAGTGGCTAGGTTGTTGTAACATCACTCAAGTATATGGCTAGGTTGCACCACTTGTAACAATTCATAACACTGCCCAACAAACCTGCCATCCACCTGTAGCAACGCTCAACATTGCCCAGAAATTTTGTTGTTTCCTTCTTCTTGCAGGTCGGGCCTTAGAAGCTCCACTGGCTACCCTAAACCAGCAGGTCAAGCCTCAGAAAAATCCTATCCCTCTGTTGTTTCCTTTTTCCACTAGGTCGAGCCTCCAAAACATAGTGGCTTCCCTCAGAACATGCTCCACAGACCTGTGGCTAGGCTCTTCCTGCAAGTTGAGTCCTCCAACCACCTGTGGATGTCTTTCTCACTACCCATAACACTTCCAAACAATAGAATTGTGTCCCTACTCAGCCCTCTCCATGGTTCGTTGAGGTCACCACATCTTGTCACCAAGAATGAACATCACATTCACTCTTATGTTTCAACTTCTCACATAATCTCCCTTTATATAACTCAAAAGGGTATGGAAGAAGCCCCTAAATTAACTCGACAATAAATTAGACTTGTTTACTCACACATGTGGGTTTGAAGCTCTAGCACAAACATACAAAGTCCATCAACAAGCCCGCAAAGCCCCACTCTTCATAGAAAGTATTTTCTCAAGGAAAAATCGCAATGTGAGTGTCAAGAATGGCTCCCACATGCCCAACACCTAGGCTCATGTGGGAATACCTTCCCATGCTACAAAAAAATATACAGGTATCATGTCGGAAAGGTCTAATTGAGAAGTACACATTCCAAACGGCCTAGCATTTGCCTCAGGGTACATGCTAGGCATTGTCGCACAAAAAAGACATCGTTCAGGGCCTCAAAACGGCCCCATAAGTTTGGAACCCGAAAAACTATAGAAAAGCTGCCAAGATGTGGAACCATTCTGAATTAGTGGAATAGGTGGGTGGGCACCAGTATCCACCTGGATCACTCATGTTGAACAACTTACCCAAAGCCAAATGCATTGGTGGTTCAAAAAATGAAACCTAAAATTGTGCCTCCATGGTATAGAGAAATCAAATTCCTGTCATATTAATCTTCTAACCATATTTCTCTAAAAGGGTCATAAAATCCATAGGCATTCCATGAGAATAATTTGTTACCTCGGGATTAGGATAGTCTCTACTCGTGCCCAGGTAAAAGATGTGAAGAAGAACAAAACCACAATGAAACAACAAATGGCACAACTCATAATAAAATCAAATATGGAAGGACAAAATAGGAAAAAGGCATACCTTCACTCAAGTAGGCTAAGTCCAAAGCTATGCTGCAACAATTAAAGCTAGATCTTGAGCTCTTAAAATAGTTGGAGAGCTTTAATTTCCAAATATCCACTAAAAGTATTTCCTCATTGACTGTCATAATAATTGCTCCTATAATGGAAATTAGAATAATTATAGAAATAAGTCGAAGTGAAGAAAATAATCAATAGATAAAACCAATTTAGTTTGTTATGTCTATTACTAAAATATGATATGAAGAAAGAAATTGTTCAGTGAACTCCAAATAATTTCCCCTATAATGGAAATAGGAGGCATTATAGAAACAAGTGCAAGCAAAGAAAAAAATCAATACATAACGTGCCATTAGGTTGTTTATTTTAAAAAATGATACGAAATGATAAAAGAAATTGACTAGTGAAATCCAAGATTTTTAATGTGAATGAAGGCATAGAAACACACCCCTATAATGGAAATAAGAGGAATTATAGAAACAAGTGCAAGGAAAGAGAAAAATCAATACATAACGTGTCATTAGGTTGTCGTTTATTTTTAAAAATGATATGAAATGATAAAAGAAATTGACTAGTGAAATCCAAGATTTTTAATGTGAATGAAGGCACAGAAACACAAGAATAAAACAAATTTGAAAAAAAATGAATCTGCTGGAGATTTTTTTCATGAGTTTAACATTGATACTTTATTTAACGAGAATGTATAATTTCTATAATCCTTAGTAGGTAACAACCTCTAGAGGCTAATCAAAGGATGCCCATGGAAGCAAGTGATGTTGTACATACATATTTCTCCTCTATCTCTTGAGAATTGGTGAAGAAAGCCAAAAACATCCATGGTCAGAGGGTTCCATAATATGGAAGGCCCCGGTAAGATATTTCCTAATAATGGGACACTAGTTGACATGGAGAGTAGGAAATGGGTAGGATAGGACCTTTGGACACACTATGTAGGGTTGCTCAGACTTTCAAAACACTTAATAATCTCTCTAAATATGTAAGGGGTTTGTTTCTTAATAGAGGCAGTGTTATGCCTCATATTCACATGAGTGGTAATTGTGTGATTCTTTATCAGGTCACAATATTTTAGGGGTAACTTGCAAGGATGCCAAGGGACTACAAATACACGTTCTTATTTTTGCTTGAAGATAGTTCTTCTTGGATGAGTGATCTCCCATGATATTACTTGAGGATGGGTGAGGATAGTGATTCTCCATGACGGATTAGATGGTTGAAGTGTCTTCATTCATATTGTTTTCTTCAATTATCACATGTGATAGATGGTTTAATCCTTGGTTGGTGATGAGATGCTCATTTCTTGGTAAGCCTTCATGATATTGCATGAGATGTTGGTTGCCTTGGTTGATGGATGGTGATGATGCTCATGGGTGTTGATTATTGTCATGCCTTGATTCAGTTTGTTAGATGATGGATGCTAGATCATTGCTTCATGGTGGTGCTCATTGCATGTTTGTATTAAAGTTTCAACATTTGATATGATATGACTCTTATAGAAGAACGCTTTACCATTTGACATGCCTATTCATTTCATATGATGGTATTCTTTTATTTTATTTTTAGATCTAGAGGAATTGGTACCTAGTCTGGATTAAGGCTTAGATTCAAATCCAGCTAGCTACCACTATAACCCCTAGGCTAGTGCCAACAACCCATAAGCCAATGCCTAGCAGGTAACTTATGACTTAGCAAGGGTCGAGATGTCCTTAGGCATATTGGAATGGACCTCTATCCGGGGGGCGTCTACCCTTCTAGCCTTATCACAAGAAGCCAACATGTCACAAGCGAGACTTGAACCTAGATGGGGAGGAGAACAATCAATTTTCCCAACCACCCGAGCTAAACCCAAATGACATTTCTTATGATGATATTACACATGATAGACAATCACTCCCATAGAATGCTCATCTCTTTGTGCATTTTGGAGCACCCCGGGGGATTTGACTAGTGCTTTCATGATGACATGCTACATAGTTTTTTAGAGAAGCGCTCTTGTACTTCATATGTCTATTACACTATTATGATGATGTCTAATGAGATAGAGAACTTACCTTGTAGAGCATTCATCATTTTGTTGTACTTTGGAGCACCCTGGGGAGTTTTGATGGCGATATCTTGTGATGGAGTGCCCAAGCTCTTGGAGTGTCTATTGTACTGCTACATTGATATTTGACATAATAGACAACTCTTTATGCCAAGCGCTCACCTCCTTGGCTCGTTTCTCAACAACCTAGGGTTTCAAGGTAACATTTTAGCATGGTTTATGGATCACACATCTTGAACAGAGCACCCTAGGTTTTCTTTTGTCTATTTGGTTCTTGTAATCATATTCGATGGGATAAACACCCCATCCTGGTGAGTGATTCACTTCCTCGTGGTTTCTCAAGCATCTATGGCATGGATGGAAGGGCCAACCCACTCCTTGTTGCACACTTGACTCCAACACTTGAGTGCTTGCCTTATTGTATTTTGAAGGCCTCATTGTATTTTGAAGTTGAATATCATTTTTTTATGACTAGACATCTCATTACATTAGAGCGCTCCATTAATTACACGTGTGGAGGCATTTCTCATGGATCAAGGCATTCTTTCATTGCATAGTGGATATGTCACACATGTGGAGATTGATGAGGCCCTTTTGATGACTTGGCACTTAGTCTACGATCTCTGTTTGATGATTGTCAACATATTATCTTGATATCCTCTACACCTACCTTAGTCTATGGATGACTTCGAGCCACCTTTGCCAACTTTATGGATGACTTCGAGCCACATCTGCCAACTTGGAGGATTCTTATTGTATATTCATTAGCGTTGGTCATCTATTTTGGAGTTTGAGCCTTTATGGTCCATTTCACTTGAGTGCTCCACTATTTCAACCATCTATTATCTTAATGAGGATTTGAGGATGCCTTGCACATGTTCCCAAGCCATTTTGTTGGAGATGTCCGCTTGAGAAGTTGGATGGCACATTTATTCATGCATTTGGATGAGGTCGCCCAACACACTTCCCCATGAGGGCGTCCACTTTATTCTAGTGTCTATTTGGTCCTCCATCACTATATCTACCTTGGGATCATCCACACATGCCACTTGGACATCTATTGACCCATTTTACATCTCATCTCATGGAGTAACATGTCTACTAGTCACACGTGTGGATGAAGTTTGTTACTTGTGCATTCATTTATGGCTTGATTGGAGGAGATCACATGTACGCATCCTTTGCTCCTTTATTGAGGTTGTTCCACTTCATGCATGTTTATCTCACACATGGTACACTTTTAGAAGGGCACACAAGTGGATAGATATATACTTGATATTCTTGGAGCTTATACTTGGTCTATTCCTCAAACCAAGGAAGCACCCTGATTTCCTAGCTCTATCTTTAGAGAGTTGTTGTAACTAACTCCTTTGTTCATTGTTGACTTGTCTATTGAATTTAATTAGATGAGAGTTTCATTTAGAATTATTTCCTATAATATTTTATTGTAACCTCTTAAGAATAAAATGTGGATCTCAACAAACTCTTGTCTATTTTGAGTAAGAAGTTTGTTGAGGAGATTAGAGATGATTATTTTCCTTCAAGAACTAATGGATCTAGGAAAGCAATTCATTGTTTATCATATGAGTTAGTTAAAGCCTATACAAGGGTTTGTTCTATCCATTTGCAACTGAGGAGTTGATCAATGGAAGAACTGGTAAGCAAGCTAACTCCAAGCTTGTGGAATTAAAGTAAATTATTTGTCTAAGTTAAGTTTTATTGCATGTACAACTTGTTATATGTGGCATTGTGTTCTAGGTGCACCATTGGAAATTTTAATTGCAGATTTTGATTGTAAAAGTTGGTCTATGAGCCATAAAACTGCCTAGCTACTTTGGATAAGGTAAAATCATGTCTTCTTGTTACTTTGTCTAAAGGAAATGGAATTATATGCCCTAGACATCCTTAGTGAGTAAAAGCATAGTTCTATTCCTTGAACAAGGCCACTACTAAATCAATTTGGTTGTGGAGCTCTCCGTAGTGAGTCCCTTCCCTTCACAAATCTATAGCATCTAGCATCCAAACTAGGGGTTATAGTTATGCATATCAACTTGAATGCTTTCTATCCCCTAATCCATTTTAGAACCACCATCTAAAGTTGCATGCATGACCTCCATAGCCTAAACAAATAAGGGACTGGTTTCCCTTCCATCCATCACCCCCCAAACCATTTTAAGTCTATCGTTTTCCTTTCCATTTCAAGTTGTTAAGCTCTCTTTACTCCCACTCCATACTACAAGAAGTGAGCGTAGTAACCTAAAGGGAAGCCCCCCTTGGCTAGGATTCCATTTCCTTAATCTAAAGTGCAAAAGAGAGTTGGTGAGGTGACAATGGCCAACCTCTCAGTTACACAAGTCTTCACCTGGATGCTTGGACTTCACATTTTTGGGTGACAGATTGTGTGGTAACAAGCGGCAACACCTATGTACACTTACATTTGGAATCAAGGATGGATAGAAGCAAACACAGTGGGATTACAAGGGGAGGAAGCTGTTACTTGGACTCAATATGTGCAAAGATTTAAAAAAGAGTGCAATAAGGATTAGGAATGGAGATGATGAGTTGGTATCTTTTAGAGACAGTGCAGCGGATAGATTTCATGGAAAAACTTTGAGAATGAAAAAGATAATAAGAAGTGATGGTGAAAGACTATCTAGAAAATCAAAGCACCCGATCATCCAAAAAAATCATACAAAATCATACAAATAGGACTGATCAGTCCTATTTTTTGGATTATTTTGTATGATTTTATATGATCTTGGATCACTGTTTTAAATAGAACTGATAGGAGACTATTTCTGATGGGAAGTTTTTTTATGGATGCTCTGATAAGAGCATTTTTTGGAGTGCCATAGTGCGCAATCTATCTATAATCTGCATTTCTTAGTGAAATAGTGATTATACAATTTTTTCTCGGAAAAAAAAAGTATGTGCAAATCCATAGGTTCATGCCTTGCAATTCCTGGCATTGTGAACCCATGTGGCACCATATATACCCAGAGGACACCTTTTGTGTCTGTATTAATAGAGCAAATAGTCTATTTTATGCCACTAGAGATGGGAAATGTTGCAATTATAAAGCATTTAAATAAGTATCGAGATTAACCAGCAAATTAAATAGTAAGACATTATAGCAGTATTATTCTATTTTCAATGGAATATGCAAGCTACTTCTAGACAGGCTTACAGCCATTAGAACATGAACATGCCATTTTTATGGATTCCTTCAGATTATGATTAGAATGTAGGCTAAACATTTAGCTGACTTCCCATACTCCTCCAAATTCCATTGTAATTACAAAAAAAATAAAAATCATCCCCTCACCAACGCTTCACTACTGCAATTTAGATAAGACACGTTCAGACTGCTTAGTATGCTCTTGCTAATAAAATTGCCTTCTTTCATATTACATGGATCACAAATGATCTCAAACATATATACCTCAGATTACACTCTCTGTTGGTCTTAAATAAGTGAAGCTGCTGACTCCCGTTCATAATTTCCAATACAACTCAGCAATGAAGTTACACTGCCAAATTAGCAGGCGTATGGTATTCTACAAAATTATACCATTCAATTATACACTCGTACAACTTACAAAAATGCAAAGTTGTCATGTTTTTTGCAAACCACCAATCAACCATTGATGAAGAAATTATGCTCCATCATGTATCTTTTTTTCAAGGTTTCCATCATGTATCTTATGAAATTTCTTCTGCCTTTTCTGCCTTTTTTTATCAGATTTTCTCTCGCCATCTATTCTTTTAGACAGTCGGGCACGGATATCCATAAGCTTTGACCTTGCATCTTTGAATGGAGCATCAGACCTTTCTGCAAGTAATTGCTGCAGAGCACATTTCAAACATCAAATAATGAGCAAATATCAGCACAACCATCAATGAAAAGTGCCAATGTAAAATGACAGAATTTATGGTTTGATAATTTCTGCCAAATCCCCCCAAAATATGTAATAAATTGGCAAGCAAGGTTTCCACCAGAATCACAAATACCTTGAGGTGATCCATTGCTGCGAGATTAAAACCTAATATATCTTTACACCCCTGCAAACAGACATGATAGAAGATATTTAAGTAAGAGAAAACCAGATTCAGAAACAAAGAATCCAAAATGCATCAGGGAGAAGTACCTTGACTCTACTACGAAGAACATCCTGCAGAGAAGTCAGGATAGCCCTGGCTGATGGAGTGGAAATAAGTTGGTGATGATGTATTTGAAGAAGCAACATAGCAACACGACAGACAAGCTCAACCTGCAAGATTCCATAGGGGAGATTTTTAGGAAGACATATCCAAGCAGGGAACTACAATCTGTTTTCTTGGAAGGCATCATACTGATTAAAGCAATAACATTCTAAATATCATAAATCTATTCCCACAAAACACAAAAGATGGAGCCTTCCAACAAATATTGTGAACCGGTTTGTGCACAACTCCTTGGGATTGGAGAACAACATATTACCTTATTGCCATCTGAAATCCACTCCTTCAAGTACGAAAAAAGTTTCAAAGCATCGGTGAAGGGTAAAGCCTGCAACTCAAGCAAATGCAAATTAAGACCAAACTATTCCATCAAGAGTGCATATCATAATTTTTCAAATTCCAATGGTATGAAAGGTGCTTTGTCCTCCTAAAAAGTAGTACAGGAAAGAT